>ML436065.1:55000-110613 GCA_005239525.1 Nicotiana knightiana | reverse complement strand
AAAACAATTATGGATGAAAGATCTAAATCCTTGTATTTGTTCAAGAAACTGTTATCAAATAAAAATAGTTACGAATAAGAAAACATTTCCCTCGTACTTATTAGAAAACTGTTTCCAAAACAGTTGCGGGTAAAAACCCCAATCTTTATAAAAACTGTTACTAGTAAAAAACAGTTGTTTCCTTGTATTAATATCAAAAAACTATTACCTATGAAAAAACAGTTACGAAATACAAGAGTTATCAAATCTGTTAAACAAAAACAGTTGANAATTATAAAGGGCCCTCTTCCATTAACTATGCCTATTACAAAAAGGCACATATTTAATATGACACCGTGCCTATTATAAAAAAGGTACGAGTAGTCTAAAGCATTCCACATGAAAAACTCGAAGGTAAGACTAAAACCTCGAAAAATGAAGCATGCAAAAGACTTAAAGAGTAAAATAGAAACTCAACAAAATTCGAACTAACATTTATATATTAAAACGGCTAAAACTAAGTATTAACTTATACTTAGCCGTATAAAATTTTTATATACATTGTGGTGCCCCTAAATTGTCATTTGGGGACTTTAAGGAAATCCAAATTTACCCCGATAAGACTGGGGGTAACCATCAATTGATACAAAGAAAAAAAAGAGGGATGGACCAACTAAATTTCTTCAAGAGAGGGGTTGACTTCACTGGCAGAAGGAACGGGAGCAATTGGGATGAAGAGGCATGAGAGGCTGGAATCTCACCATTAGGTGAAGTGAGGTTATGAACTTGTTGAGCCTTCTCCATGGCTTCCTTAGTTTTAGCTATTTCAGCATTAAGGTCAAAACCTTCTTAACTCATTTCCATCAATGTCTCTGTAATGACCTGACTGGTCTTTTTGAGCTCTAGCGCGTCGTTCGACGGTTTGAAGTCGTGAGCAGCTCCGACTCAGGTATTATGACTCATGGGCGTGGTCGAAATTGAGTTCCAGGAAGTTTAGAATTTATTTGGAAAGAAAATTCTCATTTCAGAAGCCTTAAGTTGAAATTCTAAGTTCTTAAGGAATTGGATTCGAGTATGATTCGTGGTTTTGGCGTTGTTTGATGTGATTTGAGGGCTCGAGCAAGTCCGTGTCATGTTTTAGAACGGGTTGGTATAATTGGACGGGGTCCCGGGGGCCTCGGGTGGATCCCGGGTGGTTAACGGATCAAAGTTGAAGTTGGAAGAAGGGCTGAACTGCTGTCATCTGGTGCAACCGCACATGCGAGGCTTGGACCGCAGGTGCGAGTTTGGGCTTGGCTTGGCTGGGAACCGCAGGTGCGATGGATATTCCGCACCTGTGAAGCCATAGGTATGGGAAGTAGGGCGCATGTGCGATTTGGCTGGAGATGAGGGAAACCGCAGGTGCGGGTGATTTGGTCGCACCTGCGAGATCGTAGGTGCGGATGACGGACCGCATGTGCGGAAAATGGGCCTAGGCAGATTGTTTTTAAGCGAGAATTTGGTTCATTATCTTCATTTTTCTTCGCGGGATAGGCGAGTTGGGAGAGCTTTCAAAGGAGATTTCACCAAGCATCAAGAGGTAAGTAAATTCCTCCCGTTTTTGAATTGAATACAAGATTATTGCATAGATTTGGTAGTAGAAATTGAGGAAATTTTTGGGAAATATTGAAGAAACCTAGATTTACGGGAATTCGGATTTTAGCCACGAATTGAGTATGCATATTAGAATAAATTGTATATTTGAGTTAGTAACGCTATGGGTAGGGTTTATCTTCGAGAAATTTCAGATTTTGGGCACGTGGGTCCGTGGGCATTTTAGTTATTTCACTGAGCGGAGTTGGGAAAGAATATGATTTGGAATTGCTGCAAATATTAGAGTATATTTTCATTGGCTTTTCGTTGTTTGGATAGTTTCGGAGCGTTGTGCGACGTTTGGGGTCATCGGAAGGGTTTGGAGGCCGGTTAAGAAATTTCGGAGCAAGGTAAGTCTCCTTTCTAACTTTGTGAGGGGTAATCGTCCCCCTAGGTGAATTAATACAGTATATGCTATTATCTTCGGGGGCTGCATATGCACGAGGTGATGGGATTCTGTGCGTAGCTACTATTATGCTATGTCCGGGTAGCCTAGGAACCACTAGCATGCTTCATGTGTGTACCTGTAACCCTACATGTGTTATTAAATTGCTGATATGACCGAAACGTAATTGGGTGTTTAAAAGAAAACTAGAGCTCATCGTTTTAACCTTCTAAAAAGAGAATTGTTTCCGCTGTGAATATATGTGTACCTGGACTGGGTTGTGTCATGGAGTATTACTAAAATGGACAAATGAGTTTCAAAAACAAAGATTTCAGAACCTACATTTCATGTTTCTTTTAATAAAGACTTCACCATTTTTCCAGAGAGAAATGTTTTTCTTGATAAAAATACGAATTTATTATGTGGATATGTGTAACTTTGGGTGCCTGAGTCGCATGAGTTATTCGTGAGCAGGAAGACCCTGTATTTGTGTATATATCCTTATGAGCACCTGAGTCGCATATATGATTCGCGAGCAGGTTGGCCTTATTATTTTTAACTGCGTTGCATGATTGATTCGCGAGCAGCGCAGATAGATGCATCTATGGTTCGAGCCGTTCGACCCTCGGTAGTGCACAGTTTATGTTTATATTGGTTCGGGCCGAATGACCCTCGTCGTTGCTTGCATGTGCTTTTTACTGCGTAGCTGCTATGAGTTTCCTGATTACTGGGCTGAAATGTTAAATTGTCAATTGAAATGACAAAGATTTAAAGTTATTAAAAAGACTTTTGGAAGAAGTTGTTCCTTCCGTTGATTTATTAATCACCATGTTGATTAATCGTGAATATGACAAAGATATAAAGTGCTAAATGTGAACGAAATTGAAGGATGTTTAAATCCTATTTTATAAACTGCCTATGATGAAAACCATGCTTAGTGTCACTCTTAAATATTTTAAATGGAATTTTAGTAAGTGTCTAAATTGACCTCTCGTCACTACCTCTCCGAGGTTAGGTGGGCGACTTACTGAGTACACATTGTTTTTGTACTCATACTACACTTGTTGTGTATCTTATTGCACATGTACTTTCATAGTTAATGTGGAGGATTCGGAGACTTAGGCGAGTTGCATCATCCGGAGGCGATCCGCATCTGACAGAGTCTCCTTCATACTGTATTTATTCATTTTAAATTTCCTTTTCCAGTGTTGTATTTCGGACAAGCTTTGTAATAATTGTATAAATTCTTAGAAATTGCTCATGTACTTGTGACACTGGGTTCTGGGATATGTATTGAGATATAATGTCTTTAGTGAAATCTTTAAACCATTGTTTTAATTAACAGACTTTTATTTGAGTATCATGTAATAAAGTGAACGGAAATGTTTTCATAAATGTTAAAAATCGGAAAGTTATATCAATTAAGTAATGATTTGGCTGGCCTGACATTGATGTCCAATGCCATCATGACCTTAGGGATTTTGGGTCGTGATAATGTGGTATCAAAGCGCTAGGTTCCCGTAGGTCTCACGAGTCATGAGCAAGTCTAGTAGAGTCTTGCGGATCGGTACAGAGACGTCTGTACTTATCTTCGAGAGGCTACAGGGATGTTAGGAGTACTTCCCTTCTTGATTCTTCATCATGCAAGTTGATTCCTTTGAGGCTTATGACTATGTTCATTCCTACTCAATCTTACGCGTCGCGAAGCTCTTGCTATGGATCATGAATTTGAGGAATGGAAATGGTGCTACAAATGTAATTCGAGATGTTTCCATGTGTAAATGGTCGTGGTTGTTGTTATGGCCCTGTTAAAGGGTAATGTGTTGTTTCAATTCGGTAGCTATGGTTCTGGGAACCTTAAGGCCGTTTTCGGGTAGTGATGATGGTTGCAATTGATTATCGCACGGTGTCGATATGATGATAGAACGTTTGCCCGTATGTTGGGGAAGATGAATGGGCTGAAGGGAGGTCTCCTCAGAGTATGATTTCGAGATTTCAGTGCTTTTTTTTCCGGCAGAGGGAAGGCATTTGGAGTATGAATGGCTCGGTTGGGATAGATAAAGTAATAAGACTGGGTGTCTTCAAGTGAGGTAGGGTATGCATCTGTGACGTGTAGTCGTCGTCATTGATCAGATGGAATGTGTTAGGTTTGTCGGTGCTATGGTTTCTTTGGTTGCATGGGGTCAGAGTATTGAAAGGAAGTATAGAGGAATGCGGTTGGAAAGGAATGACCCTGGAATGAAGCAGGGCGTAGGATGGGGTATTGAGGTCGCAAAGAGCGTGCATTTTAGCGTTGCTGGGAGGTGTCAGCAGGTGATTTCTACAGGTGGGTTATCTTCTGGGGATAAGTTAGCAATGGCGGGGTTGCAGGTTCTGTGAGGGTTCCTAGTGGCTAGGCGGTAGGAGATAGAATGTGTGAATGATGCTAGAGAATTGGAGTAGTTAGGGAGTGATAGCAAGAGAATTTGGAAGATTTGGACAGATTGGCTGAGCAAGATCATTTTTTAAAAGGAGGAAGGATCTTAGCGGGGTCTAGAGTGGTGCAAGGAGTAGCCTCGGGCTAAGTGGGGGAGTCCCACCATCTGCAGTTGAGTTGTAGGATTATCTTCGCTTGGGGTCGAGGATTTTCGGCGTATTGGCGAGTTGTAAAGATAGTGACTCAGTCACGTGTTTCATTGAAAAGGGTGTTCCTGTGCTAGGAGAGCCTTGGAGTTGATTGTATTAGGGGCACGTTAGAGTGGGTGACTCTCAGTAGCGGTCCTAGTGAGTTCAAAGGTTAAGAATGCGGCAATTTAGGATTTCAGGCAGCAGTATGATCGAGAATCGAGCTTTTGCAGATTAATCTTTGAGAAAAGTGAGGATGGTTGGAATGTTCTATGATATGTTTCAGCATGCAAGATAATATTGGAGGAGCGAGAGAAATAGACTCCGGGTTGAAGAAAATATTATCAGAAGGATATGGGATGGGTTGCAGGATTTGAGCAGCACAGTCTCGTGAATCATGGTCACTCGGGATGAGTGAGGGTTTAGCTTTCTATGGGTTGGAGGAAGTTGTTATTTTTTCTGAGGCAATTGATGGTGATTATAAGAAGATAGATTGATTGGCCATGGATGAAATGGCATGTTTGCGGCAGTGGTTGGTTCCTTTGATGTGATTTAGTTATGTATGTGGTTTGTACCGGTGTGTGCGAGGCTTGTCGGCCGTCGTAACGGATTTTATGTGGGAGCATTTGAGTGCTATGTCCTGTCAGGTATAGGCGGACCCCGGAAGGGTTATGGTGGTATAGACTACTACTTAAGGATTTTCATGATTTGGGTGATTAAGATAATGGGAATTCACTCGTGTGTTGAGATAGTACTCTTGAACTGAGTCAAGTAAAAAGTTTCTATATGATGAAGTGTTCACCCTATTAGTGGTTCGAAAGTTATGATGGAATTCTTGCGCTACCTCATGTTGGTATGTTAAATGCGGGAAGCAGTATGTAACTGGGAGTAAGAATCGAGATTTAGGTCCGATGTTTATGAGGATGTCATGAGCTTGGAAGAGCAAGACAAGTGGTTTGAGAGTTCAGAGTAAGCTGGTGTTATCTTCAGTGTCACCTGAGATTGATATTCGGTGAAAGAGGCTTTGTACCTTGGTCATGGGTTCTTGATGTGTTTTGCGGCCTTAGCGTGGTCGGTGTTACAGATGTGCAGACTTGTTTCCTTGTGTGGAAGGTCGTGGAAGCATGACCGCGAAAAGATTGTATAAAGTGTGACATGTAGTCACTTGATGGAACTCAGACTTGGACTGAGTATAAAGAAGTTCAATATTGCTTAGTTGAGAATTTACGCCTGGAGGGCGTTCAGTTCAATTGATTATGGATTATGGGGTGTTATCCCCAGTGATGATGGTTGTTCGCGTGTATTATGAGAAAAAGTGGGTTAATGTGGACCCAGGTAAAAGCTAATAGCTAAGTTTGGTGCGAGCGAGGTGGCTCGATGTTTGTGGGTGGATTTAAATATGATTATGGGATCCGTGTGATCCAGTCATGTTCCTTTCAGTATAGCGCTTCTCATGGAAAGGTATTAGAACAACGGTTGTTGTTCCGTCTTCGTCAAATTTGTGTGTTATTGTGATTCTTCCGTGCGAGTTTTGAAATGGCTTGATAATTTCCTATGTGTTGAGGTCCCGCGTGGTGGGGATGTTATGTGAGCAGGATAGCTCTTGAGATCTAGAGTGTGTATATATATCGCACCTCAGTTGTGCTTGAGTTCTGTAGCCTACGGCTTTATCAGTCTCCCCAGGATGGGTATTATGCACTTAGCGTGCTTGTGATCGATATTCAGTAATTCGTGATAGTGAGCAAATCAGCTCCGTATATATATTTCCTTACTTGAGTTTTATGTTATTTGGATCAAGTGGCACGCCGCCACGGTGATGTTATTTGGATCGGGTGGTACGCCGCCACGGTGATGTTATTTAGATCGGGTGGCACGCCGCCACAGTGTGTTATTGGGATCGGGTGGCACGCCGCCACAGTGTGTTATTGGGATCGGGTGGCACGCCGCCACGGGTATGTTACTTGGATCGGGTTGCACGCCGCAATAGTGTGATGATGAGAAGGGTTGAGATGTATTTATTTTCTTGTGTTTTATTTCCTATTTTCTGGTAAGAATTCATATTAGTTGCGTGAGCTGAATAGTTCCATCCTGAGTCGTTTCTTATTATCACGTTTGAGTTATGGCCTATTGGCGCGATGTGGTATCATGTGAGGCTGTTAGCCATATTTGGGATAACTTGCTGTCTGAGCAGTTCATACTGGGTGAGACGAGATTATCGGACTAGGGATCAGTACGATAAGGTTATGTGAAGTGTATATTAAAGGACAAATACCATTATTCGGGTTCATAATGAAGTGATGATTCTAGTCAAGATGAGATATTCAAGGACTTGTTAGCTCTGCAGTTGAGTGTGAATTTCTGTGCATTCCCTCCATTGTGGTTGTACCGCCAGCATTGTAGTAGGATGTTTGTATAGTTGTTATGAGGTGCATCAGGAGCATCAGCTTCGTGGACCTTGGCTAATAAGGTTCAGGGAGCGTCGTTGTGGTCAGACAATAAGTTATGCGGTGCATGGTGCCGATTCAGCAAGGGTATGCAGTTATGATCTGGTATATCGTGTTCTAGTTGATGCAGTGCTTATATATATTGAAACTAGGCCTAGCTAGAGAAATTTTAGGTGTTTGAATGAATTCTGAGCTTATTATATGGATACAGAAGAAATCTCCAGATTTGATCAAGATATTGTGCTTGACTGGGTTGTGGTAGCACGGGCAGGTGCTCGAGATGTTAAATAGTGATTTCAGGTAACTCCAGAGCAGTTCTCAGCATGTTCGAGGTCGAACGTCGGTTTAAGTGGGGGAGAATGTAACGACCCGATCGATCGTTTTGAGCTCTAGCGCGTCGTTCAGCGGTTTGAAGTCGTGAGCAGCTCCATTTCAGGTATTATGACCCGTGGTGTTGTCGGAATTGAGTTCCAGGAAGTTTAGAATTTATTTGGAAAGAAAATTCTCATTTCAGAAGCCTTAAGTTGGAGAATCAACTAAGATTGAAATTTTGAGTAAACGATCTCCGAATCAGGATTTGAAGGTTCCAGCAGGTTCGTATGATGATTTCGGACTTGGATATATGTCCGGATCGGGTTTGGATAACCCGGGAGCATTTCGGCGTATATTGTGGAAGTTAACATTTTAGAAGGATTTCATGAATTTGGGGTTGAAATGCATATCAGTGAGGTTGATGTCCGTTTGGGATTCTGAGTCTGGGAATAGCTCCGTATGGTGATTCTGGAATTGGGAGAGCGATCAAAAGTGAATTTGGATGTCCACAGGTCATTTTGGAGTCATTTGGCTAAAGATAGAAATTTGAAAGTTTTTGGGAAATCCGGTCGGAAGTGGAAGTTTTGATATCGAGGTTGGAATGCGATTCCAGAAGTTGGAACAGGCCCATAATGTTAAATATGACTTATGTGCAAAATTTGAGGTCAATCAGACGTGGTTTGATAGGTTTCGACATCGGATATAGAAGTTTGAAATTCTAAGTTCTTAAGGAATTGGATTCGAGTGTGATTCGTGGTTTCGGCGTTGTTTGATGTGATTTGAGGGATCGAGCAAGTCCGTTTCATGTTTTGGAACATGCTAGTATAATTGGATAGGGTCCCGAGGGCCTCGGGTGGATTCCGGGTGGTTAACGGATCAAAGTTGAAGTTGGAAGAAGGGCTGAACTGATGTCATCTGGTGCAACCGCACATGCGAGGCTTGGACCGCAGGTGCGGCTTGGGAGTCGCAGGTGCGAGTTTGGGCTTGGCTTGGCTGGGAACCGCAGGTGCGATGGATATTCCGCACCTGCGAAGCCGTAGGTGCGGGAAGTAGGGCGCATGTGCGATTTGGCTGGAGATGAGGGAAACCGTTGGTGCGGGTGATTTGGTCGCACCTGCGGGATGGTAGGTGCGGATGACGGACCGCAGATGCGGAAAATAGGCCTAGGCAGATTGTTTTTAAGCGAGAATTTGGTTCATTATCTTCATTTTTCTTCGTGGGATAGGCGATTTTGGAGAGCTTTCAAAGGAGATTTCACCAAGCATCAAGAGGTAAGTAAATTCCTCCCGTTTTTGAATTGAATACAAGATTATTGCATAGATTTGGTAGTAGAAATTGACGAAATTTTTGGGAAATATTGAAGAAACCTAGAATTACGGGAATTCGGATTTTAGCCACGAATTGAGCATGCATATTAGAATAAATTGTATATTTGAGTTAGTAACGATATGGGTAGGGTATATCTTCGAGAAATTTCAGATTTCGGGCACGTGGGCCCGTGGGCATTTTAGTCATTTCACTGAGCAAAGTAGAAAAGAATATGATTTGGAATTGCTGCAAATATTAGAGTATATTTTCATTGGCTTTTCGTTGTTTGGATAGTTTCGGAGCATTGTGCGACGTTTGGGGTCATCGGAAGGGCTTGGAGGCCGGTTAAGAAATTTCGGAGTAAGGTAAGTCTCCTTTCTAACTTTGTGAGGGGGAATCGTCCCCCTAGGTGAATTAATTCAGTATATGCTATTATCTTCGGGGGCTACGTACGCACGAGGTGGTGGGAGTCCGTGCGTAGCTACTATTATGCCATGTCCGGGTAGCCTAGGACCCACTAGCATGCTTCATGTGTGTACCTGTAACCCTACATGTGTTATTAAATTGCTGATATGACCGAAACGTAATTGGTTGTTTAAAAGAAAACTAGAGCTCATAGTGTTAACCTTCTAAAAAGAGAATTATTTCCGATGTGAATATATGTGTACCTGGACTGAGTTGTGTCATGGAGTATTACTAAACTGGACAAATGAGTCTCAAAAACAAAGATTTTAGAACCTATATTTCATGTTTCTTTTAATAAAGACTTCACCATTTTTCCTGAAAGAAACGATTTTCTTGATAAAAATATGAATTTATTATGTGGATATGTGTAACTTTGGGTGCCTGAGTCGCATGAGTGATTCACGGGCAGGAAGACCATGCATTTGTGTATGTATTCTTATGAGCACCTGAGTCGCATGTATGATTCGCGAGCAGGTTGGCCTTATTGTTTTTAACCGCATCGCATGATTGATTCGCGAGCGGGGCAGATAGATGCATCTATGGTTCGAGCCGTTCGACCCTCGGCAGTCCACAGTTTATGTTTATGTTGGTTCGGGCCGAACGATCCTCAGCGTTGCTTGTGCATGCTATTTATTGCGTAGTTGCTATAAGTTGCCAGATTACTAGCCTGAAATGTTAAATTGTCAATTGAAATGACAAAGATTTAAAGTTATTAAAAAGACTTTTGGAAGAACTTGTTCCGTCCGTTGATTTATTATTATTTGATTAAATCACCATGTTGATTAATCATGAATATGACGAAGATATAAAGTGCTAATGTGAACAAAATTGAAGGATGTTTAAATCCTGTTTTATAAACTGCCTATGTGAAAACCATGCTTAGTGTCACTCTTAAATATTTTAAATGGAATTTTAGTAAGTGTCTAAATTGACCTCTCGTCACTACCTCTGAGGTTAGGCGGGCGACTTACTGAGTACACATTATTTTTGTACTCATACTACACTTTCTGTGCATCTTATTGCACAGGTACTTTCATAGCTAATGTGGAGGATTCTGAGACTTAGGCGAGTTGCATCATCCGGAGGTGATCCGCAGCTGACAGAGTCTCCTTCATACTGTATGTATTCATTTTAAATTTCCTTGTCCAGTTGTATTTCGAACAAGCTTTGTAATGATTGTATAAATTCTTAGAAATTGCTCATGTACTTGTGACACCGGGTTCTGGGATACGTATTGGGATATAATGGCTTCAGTGAAATCTTTAAGCCATTGTTTTAATTAACAGACTTTTATTTGTGTATAATGTAATAAAGTGAACGGAAATGTTTTCATAAATGTTAAAAACCGGAAAGTTATTTCAATTAAGTAATGATTTGGCTGGCCTGACATAGATGTCTGGCGCCATCACGACATTAGGGATTTTGGGTCGTGACAGTGTCAAGGCGAGAATTCATGTACGCCCAGCTCACATCGATAACAACCACCTCTTCTAGATCTTCATAATCTTTCGCCCATACTTGAAGTTCAGCTCTCAATCTGTCCTTCTCCGCTTCCGCAGCTTCATGGGCGGCCCTCAATGGTGCAATCGACTCCTCTAAAGTTTGAGCTTTGTCTAAAGCCTTATGAAGGTCTTCATGAGTACGAGTGAGTGATTGCACGAGCTCTCCTGAGTATTCCTCTTTCTACCCCAACAAGTTTTTTAAGTCTCTAATCTCCTTTGAGGCACGAGACAGCTGCTCCACGAACGAAAACTCCAGAACACTCTCACCTTTATCAACCTGACTGCAAGAAGCATTCTCTACTGCTAGTTCTACTGCCATGAGTCTCATCTGCCGCTTCAAGGTACTCATTTCCTCTTCTAAAGCATCCATGTCAATCCTTTGGCTATCATACTGTGCTTTCCAATTATCAACTTTGGCCTGCAACTCTTTTGTCTCTTGGTCCGTGTTTGAAATCCTCTTCATAAGCTCCATGCCTATAAGGTTAATCTACAAGAAATAAACCAGTCAGATATGGTAAATTTCATATACGAGAGTGAAAGAGGATAACTTGCATCATACCTTCAAAGAAGTATGCACGACCTCATTGGCCCATGTAAGAGCACCGTGGCTGGCTAGCTTTGCTTTCTCAGAGGGACCTATCAAAGGCTTGAGCCACACTTCGGGCTCACCCATTTTCTTGAAAAGATTCCCCTCAGCTGGAACCTCTATTACCACCTGCCGCATCTCTCTGCTGGAAGACCCTACTTCCCTAACGGAAGGCATGGAAGCAGGCAGAGATTGAACAACAACAGGCATGGAAGGTTGAGGAGCTGGGGGAGCCATAGGCCAAGCAGTAGGCATGTAGGGTTGAAGAGTAGAGGAAGTTACAGTCAAAGCAACAGAAATAGCCAAAGTAACAGATGAGACAGCCTCTCTAAAAGAAGCAGGAAAGACAGCAGCCAAAGGGACATCGTTAGGAGCAAGATCAACACCCTCATGAATAGGGGAATGTGAAACATCATCAAGGACAGGGGGCTCAATGACAGACTCGGAAGGCAAGGTTAAGGCTGCAAGCTCATCATCTAAAACCACTCGTCTTCTTCATGGCTTGTGCACTAAAGCACCCTCTTCTTCTTCTTCTACGGAGCGAGACTCACCAATATTCCTCTTCGAAGAAAATGAACCAACAATAACTTTCTGGGCCTCATCCAAGGACATCTTCGAGATAGATGAAGCAGACACCCCACGAGAAGAAAACCCTATCAAAAGGGAAAAAAGTTAAATGACAAAGAAAAAAAAAGACTCGAGTAAGGAAAGAACAAAGAATAAGAGCTTCACTTACCGTGGGTCTTTACATGCCAACAATACCTCCTACCGAGGTAATTCCAAGATCTCTCTTCTGAAGGAGCAACGGACAACAATTTTCCTACCCAATCAGGAATACCGGAGACATTCTCAACAGTATTCATGATTTCTAAGAAAAGAAGAAACATACACGGTGTTAATAAAACATCTCAAGTCAAAACGAGAAAAAGTAAATAAATTTGAACTAAAGCATACTCACGTGCGCGATTCCACTTCTCAGGGAAGGTAAGATTTTCTTTACCCACCAAAACCACAGTGGGTACAACAACATACCGGAGGTACCAACCCCTATCCTTATCATCTCCGGGGGTTACTAGCACCCTTTTGCTTCTTGTAGCCAGAGTAAAAAACCCTTCATGGAATAAGGTAGGAGAGTAGAGATGAATAAGATGGTTGAAAGTAAAAGGAACCGAGGCTAAAGAAGCCAAACTCCTGAGACATGTGATAACTCGCCACACAAGTGGACCAACTTGTCCTAAGCAGATATTGAAAAAACGGCAAAACTCAATTATAACTAGGTCAATGGGGGGTCTAAACCCTAGAGTGAAAGGATACGTATAAACAAAATAATATCCCGTCTTATAAGATGTTATTCTTTGATTACTATTCAGAATATAGACAAGAAAGTCAGACCTCCAAAAGCACTCCCTACAAACAAGGGAAATCTGACCCTCAGTTATAAGGGTTGAATATCTTTCAACACTTTCAAGAGAAGAAGATTGGTCTACAAGAACTTGACTATCCCTAGCAAAAACAAACTCAGTAGGGATAATTTCGTCGACTCTAGGTTCGCAAAGGCGTTCGCCTCTATCTCTAGACAGAGACCGAGAAACCCTAAACCTTGGAGAAACTAGAGATCTAATTGAAGAAGAAGGGACTATCTGAGGAGAAGATGAGCCCCTCGAAGGAGTGGATCCTAGACTTCAAAGTCTACCACCCCTCCGACTCCTAGTCGGAGCAGAAGATGGCATTAAACTTTCAATATCAATTACTCCTTGAGGTTGGTTTGAAGAAAACATATTTGCAAAGGCAAGAAGAAAGTTCTTTACAAAAGACAAAGTTAGAAAAGTATTTCGTGGAAGCAAAGAAAAGAAGAAATGTATTTATACTAGAGGACAACCGTCAATCATAGGAAAAAAAGAAAAATAATGATGAAAAGTCATAATTGAAGATGTCAATTCGAGACTGGCACAACCGCAAAAAACCCTAAAAGGTGCCGAGTAAATGCAGAACCAATCCAAAAAGGACACGTGGTACGAGCATTAAATGGAAATGACAAACGACGTGTACGGTGCAGAGAAGGATACAATGATTCGAGGAAAATCGGCGGCAAAGTATTCCCGCCATAAATGAATATCCACTTACCAAATATTAATCATTATATATATGGTAAGTGGGGGGACTATTTGTATTGGTAAAAAAGAGTTTCACACGTAAGCCAGCTTTTTACAACTCAGCCAGTCACGTAGACACAAGAAAACGTGACAGCTGGATGTGATTCTTTGAAGAGGTATGGTACAAAGAGGCACGATTCAGTAAACCCTCAAGCTTATCATCCACGGGAAACTCAACCTGATCAAAACATGGGAGAGTCACGGTCAGAATGAATCTAGACAAAGCTACGGGCAGATTCAAAGACCCACAATTGATTACTCGAACGTTATGTAACCGTACCCCAATTACCGTTATCCTTTGTAACGCCTCATTAATGTCATAATTAGTCAGTAATGAGTAACCATAGCAAGATTTGTACGTTATAAGAATATCCTATATAAGGGAGGGGAATACAGCTTGTAAAGGCATCTGATTCTCGAATATAACTAACTACGATTCTCTATATTTCTACAATATTGCCTGTTATTCATTTTTATCCATTTCCTTGATTATCAGTAACCCGTATTCATCTTAAAAATAAGATTTAGTTAAATTTCTAATTCATTGGTTAAACACCGACCCCATGTACTCTGTAAGTGCCGAGCCTAACCTCGATGATGTAGTGACGAGGCTAAGGTAGGTCACTCACACTACAACCTGTACGCAGTGTATAATAATTACAGATGAAGGAAATACGGAACAATAAGACAGTTAACTGAACATAATAGATACATCCTCAAGAAATAAACTAGTGAAGATCATAATTACCAATCCGTAGAGTTTCAAATGAAAATACTGAATACTAACACAGCTCAAGGAAATAGAAAACATGTAGGTTGTTGCGGCGTGCAACCCGATCCCACCGTACAAAACAATCCTCCCTTATTCCACCGTAAAACTATCGATAATCATACAAAAATATATGTTGTGACGCGCAACTCGATTTGACCATCTAACAACATCAATATCACAATTCACCCTTAATTTCACATGTTGCAGCGTGCAACCTGATCACACCATATCAGTATATATTCACCCTAATTCCTCCATATTAATCCACCCTTATTTCACCTATTGCGGTGTGCTACCCGATCCCTCCATATCAATATCAACTACTCAATGAGCGCAAACAAATCAATAGTTCAACTCACAAGAATCTCCAAGATTGATGAATATGAAGCGAAACCAGAAAGGAAACCTTGTAACCACTTGGTAATGCATATAAATAATACTACGCGACAAGGAAAGTCTAGTAAATAACAATGAAAATGGTGAAATTATATGAACATGGAAAGGTTTAACTTTTTAACACGAGGATAATGATTCACAAGTAGCAAATAAAGCATGGAAGGCATTTAAATCACATAACAGTTAATACATGGAAGAAGTTAATTAAAGAAAAATGGAAAATCTGAGAAACAAGTAATACAATGGCGTATAAGCACTCGTCACCTTGCATATACACCGCAAGACATGAAATTCACATTGCACATAGTCCGAGGGTTCCTAATTCCATCAAATCAAGGTTTAACTCAACACTTACCTCACTCTGCCGTCAACTTAGAGCTCTATCGGGGCATTTCCCCTAGAATCCACCTCCTAACCACTTGTCTCTAACCAAAATTGACTCAATAATATGAAATATTGCTAAAGGAATAAACTACAATGCATAAATTTAGAATTCCCACACTTTTTTCCAAAAAGTTAAAAATCGACCCCGGGCCTACTTGGTCCAAACCCGAAATTCGGACCAAAACTCGATTACCCATTCACCCCCCATCCCGGTTATGTAATTTATTTCGAAATCCTACCCCAATTTGAGATCTAAATTCCAATTTACCAATGAATTGGGGAAGAAGAGTTCTTGGAAAAATTCCCTCTAGGGTTTCTAGGTTTGAAAATTTGAAGAATGAGAGAATATCCCGTCTAACTCAGATCTTGATCAGACGCAGATGTCGCAATTGCGACCTCAAATGCGAGAAATTCTTCGCAAACGCAAAGTCTCAACATTCTTGTTGCTTTCGCAAATGCGAACAAAATGTTCGCAAATGCAATCTGAGGGGATCGCAATTGCGACCCCAAATCTCGCAAATGCGAAAAGTCCACCCCCACCCCCTGCTCGCAAATGTGAATTCCTCTCCACAAATGCGAGGTTTGCATTTGTGAGCCATACCTCGAAAATGCGAGATCTGCAGACAACACCAGGAAACACTCATGCACCACCTATGATTCTAAGTCCAAATTCACCTTGTAGCCTACCTGAAACTCACCCGATCCCTCGGAGCTCCAAATCAAATATGCACATAAGTCATAAAAGATCATACAAACTTGTTTATACAATAAAATCACCAAAATAACACCTAGAACTATGAATCAGACACTAAATAAAATGAAATTTTCAAGAAAATTTATGAACTATTTTAACAACCGGACGTTCGAATCACGTCAAACTAACTCTGTTTTTCACAATATTTTAGAAACAAGTCATAAATATAGTAATGGACCTATACCGGGTTTCGGAACCAAAATATGGACTCAGTATCAACAAAGTCAAAAATTGGTCAAACCTTGAAACTTTAAATTTCGACAAAAAGCGATAACTCAAGCTAGGACCTCCGAATTCGATTTCGGGCATATGCCCAGGTCCCAAATCACGATACGGTCCCGCACGGACCATAAAAACATAGGTCCGAGTCTATTTTCCCAAACGTTGACCAAAGTTAACTCAAATGGATTTTAAGTCAATTTTTCATATTTTATCAATTTTTAACATAAAAGCCTTCTGGAAAAACACCTGGACTGTGCACACAAATTGAGGAAGCCTTAGAGAAGCTATCGGAAGCTTCGAAACACAGATTTAAGGTTTAAAACTCTAGATGACTTACCGGGTCATCACAAGTTACTTGTTAAATTCATTCCTTATCCGTCACATGTCTTAATTTCTAATTGCTTCCATGTATCCTTGTCTTAATTTATTAATTGTCATTTCATGCTATTGGACCTTGTGTGCTATTAGATAACTACTTTTATCCACTTTATGACTTTAATTATGTAAATCTTTTATTGCATTTCATCTGGATTGCGTCGTTGTTGGTTGTAGATATTCATTTAAATTATTATTGTGTGGGATCGGATTACGCACCACAACTATTGTTGGTATTATTGTGTGGGATCGGGTTGCACACCGCAACAAATGTTGTATATTTATATTTTGATCGGGTTGTGCGCTGCAACAGATAAAAACATGATATTTATATATTTGTGGATCGGGTTGCACGCCACAATAGAGAAGACATTATTCCGAACAAGGAAAGTTTTTCTAAGGGTTTAAGACCTTAAATCGCGCCTTGAGATCTCCACTTTTCGTTTGTGTACCCCAAATAGCTATGGATGAGGGTAACATTGTGTAATCATGATTTCATACTTATGAAAGTTTGGAAGTGAATTGAGGTCTGTATCATAGCAAGGTATCTAATGAGGGTGAGTTGGAAAACAATAAATAAGGAAGGATGCATCTAGGGGGCTCGTCTGAACTCGTGCGCCGCACACAGGTTTAAATGAGGAAATACACCCAGCCATTTCCAAAAAACAACGAAGTATTGCCCTAACACGCGAACTTGAACGAGAGCTCATTCATGTCCGCACGATGCACGAGGATGGACAAGCTAGGCCTGAAGCTTTTATAAAGAGCATTTCAGTAGCTCACTTCTCCCACTCCTCTTGGCCGATTCTTGGAGCTCCTCTCCACTCTCTCAAAACCCCTAACTCCTCCTATCTTCAAGATGAGTAATCCATACTAGTTTGGTTTTTCATTTTTATTAATTTCACCCTAAAACTAACAAAATCCACCATGGAATCATTAGATTTTCAAGGAATCTTCCCAAAATCTTAAGTAAGGACTTTCCAAGATTCACCCCAAAGGAAATTCCATCTATTTGGACTTGCATGCATGACTTAATAATGAATATATGAGTATGTAAGGCCCCGTACAAAATTTCCTAAAATCTGGGGTTTCGTGGTGCCGAGGTAGGCGTATATGTTAATGATAGTAGAGATTCTTCGCGGCTCGCAATCTTGCTGCGGTACGAACTTTTTGGGTTGAACAGTACGCTGGGGAGATGAAGGAAAATGTTTGGAAGAAAAAGGCATTTCTGCGGCCCACTATGCGGCCGCAAAATCACTCTGTGGGCTACAAAATGGCTGCAGAGTGAGGCAGTCAAACTGGGCAACTTTTGGATGTCATTTTACAGCCAATTATGCGATCACAAAATGATTTTGCAGGCCGCACAATGATCGCAGATCGAGCATGGAAATTTTTCGAAAGGAGGTTCTTCGATGCATTATGCAACCGCAGAATAGGTATGTGGACCGCATAACAGCCGCAAACTGGGGCAGACCTTCCCAGTTCAGGAGGGCAATTTCGCAGCCCATTTTGTGGACCGCAGAAGCATTATGCGGTCGCATATTCGACCGCAGACCTGTGTCGAGGCTCCTATTTTTCTAATTTTTTTACCCGGTCCCATTCTAATAAAACACCCTTGGGGATCATTTTAAAGGGGAAAACCATATTTCTAGAGATAGGGAGTGACATAGAGTGAGAAAGGGAGTTCCTAAGATTCATCCACCAATGCTTTCTCAAATCTTGGAAGATTAAAAAGGAAAGCACACTAGGTCTTCATCCTAGAGGTAAGATTTTACACCCTAACTCTTAATTTCGAAATATAACTAGAAATGGGCAATTAGTAAGATAATTCATGGGTATTGGAGTCATTTATTTCGCATGTATGTGTGATCATGGGATGTAAGGAGATTGTTGATCTAAAATAGTAAAGAATGGGTTGTGGGATGATGTAATCCTCCAATAAAAGAGACTTGAAACCTTAATGCACACCTAGTATTTGATAAAATGCTCAAATGAGCTAGAACCATGAACATCTTCCTAATTTTGGTTAAATTTGTTACATTTCTAAAATAGATTGAAGTTGCTAAGATTTCCGAAACATTTTAGAGTTTAAGGGAGCTCAAGTGAGGTATGATGGCTAAACTCTTCTATTAAGAATTGAACCCCACATTACCCTTGTAAATTCCAAGATGTTTATCATAAATCGATTATTCCGAATAAGCTTTGTGACAAAGATATATGTTCAATTCGTGTTTGAATGCTCTTATTATGTTGTATTATAGATTAAGGATGTGTTCCAAACTATGTATTGCGTATCTACATGCCATAATTCCAAGTTGTGTTACATATAAAAATTATTATGACAAATTGTGTAGAGATTGTGATTGGGATTACACCTCCACTCGCACATATTGGGGTGAGGCGGCATGGCCGCTTTGTGTAGAATTTTTGTATTGTTGTTACACCACCACCCGCATACACATATTAGGGTGAGACGGCAGGGCCTCTTTTTGTAGGTATTGGTATTTTTGTTACACCTCCACCCGCATATATTGAGGTGAGGCGACAGGGCCTCTTTGTGTGTAGGTATTGGTATCGTTGTTACACCTTCACCTGCACATATTGGGGTGAGGCGGCAGGGCCGCTTTGTGTAGGTATATCATTGTTTCACCTCCACCCGCATACATTGGGGTGAAGCGGCGGGGCCTCTTTGTGTAAAGATGGTTACAAAGGTTCTCGTTTTAAAATTTATTAATGTTATTGACAGCTCTTGATAAATATTCTTTGGATTTAACGGCTATATATGCTATTCTATTGTCACCCCGATTCATCATATTTATGTTGTATTTCCAAGTTCATGATTAGGTGTTTGGTTTTCATACTAGTGCTATTCGACATGTACTAACATCATTTTTTCCGGGGACGCTATATCTTTAATGGATGCAGGTGGTTGCACAGCGCAGGATACTGACCAGTGATAGCGGTACTCAATCTTCCCAGCTGACTTGGTGAGCCCCATCTTATTCCAGGGTTGTGCATCTTTTGTTCGTATGTATTACTATGTTTTGAGGCATAGCCGGAGCCTTGTTTCCCGCACTATCATTGTACTCTTTGTATTTATTGGAGGCTCCATTGACATAGTGTGGATATATATGGGTGTTGGGAAAGTCAAACAAATTATGTAGTGTTTTGAACACTTGTTCCACTTCAAACCATGAGAATATGTGCATTTTAAGGCCTTTTTAATGAAGTAACTAATGGTAATGAATTTTTTATTGTCTATATGATCTCCTTTATGGGTTAATTAACAAATATATGTGTACTCATTAAATCACGGGCGAGTTTGGGTAGAAAGTATTTAACAGGCTTGCTTGACCGGTTTAACTCGGTTGAGCGTCGGTCGCGCTCCCCGAGTTTGGGGCATGACAGGTAGCAATTTAGAGCTAGAACTTATTGCATGGTGATTGGAAGACATAGTTTCACCAATTGAAATTTTTAGAATTCATAGAGAATGAAAAGTGATTTGTTCGATAAATTGGTTGGTTGGGGATGGATGATAAGACATGAATACATTGTTGAAGATCCTAATCTATTAAAGGCTGGTTGTAATATGAATTGGTGGGGCAAAGATTGGGTATTGGATAAAGAAATATCATCAATGAAGGTTGTAGAGAATGTGCACACTCAATGTCTGATAAAATGCCTAAGTGAGCTGAATGCTATGAACCCCTTCCTAATAATTGTCAAATTTTACCATGTTTCTATAGATTGACGTTGCAAAGGATAGTGGAACATTGTAAAACTCTAACAAAAGCTCAATCAAAGTATGTTGGCTAAGCTTCTCTCTTTGAATCGAATTCCATGAAGTTCCCGTGAGCTTCAAGTATGATGGACCAATTTCTTATTTCTCATGTACCCAGTTATTCATTATAAATTTGTCTATTCCGAATAAGCATTGAATCGAAAGATACATGCTTAAAATCTTTTCTGAATGCTCTTTTCATATTATATTACCATACGAGAATGTGCTCAATTTATGATTTGTGTGTTGAAATGTTATGACTTCAAGTCGTGCTTCAAATGCAAGTTATTATGCCAAATTATGGAAGAAAACTCAATGTGCTTAAAACTCTAAATTTCTCATATGTGTACTTAATATCTTTATTAAAAATGCTTTGTTTCTGATAACCCAGGATGATATTTGAAAATGAAAATGGCGAGCATAAAAAATGAAATACGACCGACGCGTTAAGTATGATATTACATTTGTGGACAATAGTTCCAATGAAATGAAAAAATGAGTAAAAGAATACGAAATGAGCTGAAAGTCCTTTATATAATATACATTTGGGAGTATAATTAGTCACCAAGGAAGGGTAGGTTAAAATGACCAAACCCCGAAACTACACGTGCCGGTGTAGGAGTGTATTGTAATTATTCCCCTTATTTGGGATGCGATTGATGTGATGATATTATTCCCCTTAAATGGGATGAGATGATTACCAACAAAGGGTGATGTCAATCCACACGGCATTGTGGTGAGACGGCCTAGCCGATTAGGTCGAGATCGGACGCCATGCCGCACACATGGTGGTGATTGTGCTTGAGATAATAATTGAGATTTTGATAGAGATTGGGATTGTGGTTGATGTCTTTGGGTAAGACGGCCTAGCCAATCGGTCCATGGCCAAACTCTGTGCTAAAATCATGATGGTATATCGGTGCCAAAGATCTTCCAACCTAAAATATGGAAATTTACTTGAAAACTTGTCTTTCTCCTAATTAATGTTTTTGTATTGTTTAAGGATCCCATTGATTCTATGATTGTTCCCTCTTTTTTTTATTACTCGTTCTGTTGAGAGGGTGTTTAGTCATTCATACTAGTACTATTTCATATGTACTAACATCCCTTTTACCGGTGGCGCTGGATCTTTAATGGATGCAGGTGGTTGCACAGCAGGCGAATTTGATCAATGATAGCGGTACACCCTCTTTCCAGCTGACTTGGTGAGCCACACTTATTTTCGGTGTCATGTATCTTTTGTTTATTGTGTATTACATTTTGAGGTATAGCTGGGGCCTTGTTGCCGACACTATCATAGTACTCTTTGTAACTATTAGAAGTTCCGCAGACATAGTGTGAGTTTTATATTGGTGTTGGGAAAGTCAAACTAGTAATATTGTATCCGAATCATTTGTTCCACTTTAAACGATGATAGTGTATATATTTTGAGACTTAAAAATGAAGTAACTAATGGTAATGAACCGGTGTTTATCAAATGGCCTTCTTATTGTCTAATTAATGAAATAGATATTCTCTTTATTCATGGTGGATTTTGGATAGAAAGTATGGTGCCTGCTTGATTGATTGGGGTATCCGGGTTGATCGTCGGTCGTGCTCCCCGAGGTCAGGGCATGACAAGATCAGCTCTGCGGTCGCATAATGGACCACAAAAATTCCCTATTCTGCAACAGTTTTTCTTCAAATCCCAAGCGCTCTGTTCAACCCTAAAAGTCCGTACATCTCNCAACTTGAAGTTGTTAAGAAGCAGCCCCAAAAATCCCTTCAACCCCCCCCCCCCCCCCTCCAAGAATAATTCGTCCTCGAATGAGGGTCAAATATCCGCCATTAGCATCCAATGTGACCTGACTGTTACTTCACCCACCAGGAGTTCCAAATTTTGACTAACTCCTTAAATTTTTAGAAATTTTGGCAGAGTTTCCCCGATAGCTGGGCCTATCCACCTGTCACAGAATCCCAGAGCCAATCCTAACAGCATAACCATAACACAACGATGTAAAAAAAACATGAAAACAACACCGGCCACAATGCCATAAACATTACATTACAAAAAAGAGTATCATTAACATAAGTTGTACAGGGGAAAAATAGTTCATAGAAGATAAACTATTAACACTTTCAGAGAATACAACTACCTAAATACATAGCTATTCAAACAAATGAGGGTACTTCTTCTTCATTTGTTCCTCGGCCTCCCAAGAGGCATCTTCCACCTGTGGGTTTCGCCATAGCACTTTCACGGAGGCAATTTCTTTATTTTTCAGCTTTTGGACATGCCTATAAATAGTGGCAACTGGAATCTCTTCATAATTCAATTCCTCATTTAGCTCAATATTTCGGAACAATGAGTGACGGATATCCAACCACCTTCTTCAACATGGATACATGAAATACCAGGTGCACTAAAGATATCTCTAGAGGTAGTTCAAGTATGTAAGCCATATGACCAATCTTCTGAATGATTATGTACGATCTGACATACCTTGGACTCAATTTTAGACCTTCATGGGGAAAACCTTCAAGAATACCCAATCATCCTCTTGGAACTCCAAATAATACGACGTACATCCGAATAGTACTTCTAATGACCCTAGGCAGTTTTCAACCGTTCCTTAATGATCTTAACCTTCTCCATAGCCAGACATGTGATTTGACGGTCCCGGAGGGTCCGTAGGAAAATATGGGACTTGGGCGTATGCCCGGAATCGAATTTCGAGGTCCCAATCCCAAGAAATGAATTTTTAAGTAAAATTGTTTTCTGAAAATATTTAAGGAAATTGAGAATGAACTCTGATTAGAAAACGATGGTATCGGGCTCGTTTTTTGGTTCTGGCACATGGTACAGGTCTGATATATGGTTTAAGCACTTTCTGTAAACTTTGGTTGAAATCAGATTTCATTTGACGTGTTTCGGACTTAAAAATGGAAAATTTGATGTTTAATGAAATTTGATAGAATTCACGGATTTTGAGGCCTAATTCGATGTGTATGATGTTGTTTTGGCGAATTGTTTGCACGGGCAAGTTCATAGGATGTTATGCGAGTTAACTGTGAAATTTGGTATCATTTCGAGATGCATAGGTCAATTCGGCACGTTGTTAGCGAAGTTAGAAAACTTAAAATTCCTAAGTTTGGTTCATGAGGTTTGGGGTGTGATTTCGAGTTTTAGCGTTGTTTTGAGTGTTCCGAAGGCTCGAGTGAGTCCGTATTGTGATTTGGGACTCATTGGTATATTTGGATTAGGGCTCCGGTGGGCCCAGGTGCCTTCCGGGCACCTAACGGGGCTCAAAACCAGCAAACACAGCTGCTGGTGCACCTGCTATGGTGTGACCGCAGGTGCGGTTTCCCAGCATCGCAGGTGCGAGACAGCAAGTGCGGTCCCAGGCATCGCAGGTGCGACCACCAGTGGCCTGGCCAGCCATCGCAGGTGCGGTCTCCACTTCGCAGGTGCGATCCCAGACCCCCTACCCAATTCCGTAGGTGTGAGGTTCTTCTCGCAAATGCGAGACCGTAGGTGCGGTCCTAGCCATCGCAGGTGCGATCACTGTTCAGGCAGTGAGTTTAAGTACGGATTTTAAACCCATTTCTCTCATTTTTCATCTTCTTCCTTAGGCGATTTCCACTATTTTTAAGAGCTTTCGACCAGGTCTTGTAAGGTAAGTAAATTCCACCTATAAATTTGTTTCATGCATGCATCTTATGTTGTGTAGATTACGCAGCCGGACACGGAGAACATCAGTAGTGGGAGTGTCTTCCAGCTCATCATAGAGGCTTCAAGGTATACCCGCTGACGTTCGTGGGCCTTGGTGTCTCTTCTCTCCCCTTGTCTTCGATTTTGTCTTGTTTTTCCTTTAGTTTCAAAAGCAGACATGCATTTCCGTTCAGACCCGTATTTAGCACTCTTAGACAGTTCGTGAGTTTGTGACTCCAGGTTTTGGGAAACTTTGCGTTGATATATTGTGATTGTCTTTATTTATCTTAAACGGTATTTATTCCGCTAATTTATTTCAAATTGTTTTATCTTATTCTGGAAAGTTGAAATTTTTTTTTCATGTTAGTTTAGCTATATACGTTGGCCTGTCTAGCGGGTTCAATGTTAGACACCACCACGGCCCGATGGTGAGATTTCGGGGCGTGACAGTAACATGGGTCATCACCTGATTCGGAGGGACAAATTTTTATCCAATCTCAAATGGAGATTAATAGCTCACTCATAATTTATATATCCGCTCATCATGTCATGTGTGCCATAATTTTATTTCAGCTGCATGTCTTTACCTTTCGTGCCATAATCTAAGTCCAAATCAAGTATCTAAATATAACACAAATGCATATACCCAGAAATTGATAGATAGACAATTCACAAGGACCTAATAATAATCATGTGGATATGTGCTCATGTAATTTCTATATGAGTATGGATGATTCAAGAAATTCAACATGTCAAGAATAATCTCCCATACCTTCATAAATAATTATAGACCTAGGCGAGATCTCCAACATGAATAAGAGAGCAAACATAGTCATATACGCCAAACAAATCATGAATCAAGATGAGCACATAATCAAAATAAGGCATAAAGTATCTCAATTCTACCTTGGGTATGATATAAACTTGGTACGTGCATATATGCTTTCCACCTTGCATATACACCACCCAAATACCTTAACACATAGAAACCAAGTCAAATCTTAGGGGTTTCCTCTTAACAAGGTTAGCTGAGACTTACCTCTTCATGGGCTAGCTTCAACCTCAAATCGCGTAAAAACCTCACTCTACCCTTCAATCATGAAAATCCAAGACAAATATTATCCAAGAAAGCCAAACAATACTCTAGAAAATGATTACAATCCATAAAACTTTGATCTTTGAAGAATTTCAAAAAGGTCAACAAAAGTATACCCGGGCCTGCATGCCTAAAATTCGAATCCAATACAAAAATTCGATGACCCATTACCTGCCGAGTCCAAATATATAATTATTTTCCAAAATCAAGTCTAAATCGATAAATCCCCAAAATACACTCTCATAAAGTATAGATAAAAACCCCAAATTTTCCTTCAAAATTTAATGTTTTAGGTGTAGAAATACATGGAGAGTCAATATATAAAATTAAATGCAAGTAAAAATTCCCTACCTCTAATGTAATAATGAAATTCCTCTTCAAAATATTCTCATCTCAAAGTTTAGGGCTCAAAATATGACATAATGGGTAACACCTAGAAAATGGCAACTTAAATAATCTGCCTAGAACTTCCCTTTGTGAATGCAGCACAATCTTTGTGTTCGCAAAGTACAAAAAGCTGCTTCCCGAGCCCATGCGATCACGAAGTTTTGTTTCTCCCACAACATCGCGAACATGTCTAACCAACCACTTACGCGATGACCAAATACCAGTCGCGCTCTCCCTCTACACGAATGCGACAAAATACACGTGAACGCATAGACCATTATGGCTAAGGTACGCGAACGCGAAGGAACCCATGAAAACACGAATCATATAGCCCCAACAGACCAAATCCTTATCCTCGGTCATGATACTAGCTCAGCGATTGTGAAGCACTACAAAACACCAACAACTCAGCTGCTCCAAAACACATAGAAATGGTCTAAAACCACCCGGAAATACTTCTGAACCCCTCAGGACCCCGTCCAATCATACCAACAAGTCCACATACAATATCCTAAATCTAAAGAAAACCGCAAATAACATCAAAACCACAAATCTACGATCAAAATCATTCTCTTCCAAACATTTAAACTTCACCGAACTCATCTGAATCAAACTTAGACATTCTAGATCACAACTAAACATTGCACACAAGTTCTAATACACCAAATGAACCTAACCAAAGTCCCAAAACACCATTCGAATTCTGATAACATCAAAGTCAACTCGCGGTGAAACCTATAAAGTCTCCAAACCTTCAAATTTCCAGCTTTCGACAAATTGAGCCAAAACATTCTAGGAACATCAAAATTCAAGTCCGAACATACAAGTCCAAAATTAAAATACGAACCCATTAAACAATCAAATCTCGATTCTATGGTCGTTTACTTAAAATTCTAACATTGGTCAACTTAAAGCTTCCAAATTGAGAATCATTCAATCAAATCAATCCAAAACCTTGAGAACATCAAGATCAACCATATACATGAGTCATAATACATCATATGAAGCTAGTCATGGTCTCAAACCTCTGAACTAGATGTTATAGCTCAATACGACCGGTCAGGTCATTACATTTCTCTATATGCTGAACTGTAGTTGGTTTACGATACTTTTGCATATCTTCTCCATGTGCATCGATTGACTTACCTATATTTCATGCTAATATTTCGGTACTATTATTGTGTACATATATATTCATGGACTGTACAAATTTGATAAGTGAGTATCTTTGAAAGCTCTCGCCACTACCTCGCCGAGGTTGGTCATGATACTTACTAAGTACATGTGGTCGATTTTACTTATATTATATTTTTGCTGCTTGCGTGCAGATCTTGGAGCTGAGCTGTCGTGGATGACGAAGGCTAGCATTGAAATTATACTAGCATTCTGGATACAAGCTACCACTTAATCATGGTAGTCTGAGACTCATACTTCGATTTATGTATATTCAAACACATATGGTATTTTCTTCATACCGGCATTGTAAATCCAACTCATGACTTTCACAACTAGTTCTTGGGATAATTGTATTAGTTTTCGCATTTTATATTACTATCGGATGATTTCCAGTTTAGATTGTGGCTTATGTCAGTGGCTTACCTAGCAGGATGGGCTAGGTGCTACCACTACTTGGTGGGATTTTGGGTTGTGATATTTGATGTATTTTAAACATTCGTGGGAGTAGTTAGCAGGTTTTGTTGGACACCTGGAGGGTGTAAATTGGTGCAAAGTTTGAGTCTTTATCATGCATAGACATTCTAGACTCATGTAGAAGCATTCAAATAAATTCTTCTTGATGTACACATCCTTTATATGCGTATTTGGTATATTTATTTGCTTTTGATCGTGTTATTTGAGAAAGCATGCTTATTATCTTCTACTTTGATTGTGCACCTTATGATTTATATTCTATGTTTCTTGGTTATTTCTCTTTTATTGTATATGTTTATGAATTGTACAGGTTATGAGAAGTGAGTATCTTTTGGAAAAACTTTATCACCACTTCATTGGGGTTAAACTTAATATTCGTTGAGGTTAGTCTTGATACTAACAGAATATATTGGATCAGTTGTACTCATACTATACTTCTGCACATTTTGTACAAATCCAGGTGTTTGCACTAGTAGATCTAAGAGGTAGATAATTGCACTGCTAGGATACTCGAAATAGTGCGACATGATCATTCACGGGCCTCAAAGTCACCTTCTTTTTACTATTTTGGGAGTGTTGTTTATTTCATACATTGTTGTATTTATTAGGGCTATTGTATTGTGATACTCTTAGAGCTCATGTAGTTGTTGAAACTAGATTTCATGCTAGAGATCAAGTTTTGACTTGCGACATCTAATGTGAGCCCGATGGACTATCCTTGAAATTGTTGAAAAACTTGATTTGACCATTGTGACACGTTATATTTTGAACGTACACCCGTACTTATTGTTTTTGTGATACGCCTTAAACTGTTATATGAACACTTGAGTTTTCTTATTCATGTTAGAGGTTATATTAGGCTTTTCATGCTTAATTAGAAACTATGATTATTGGGAGGATGGATTATATGTGACAGTCATAGCCATACATTACACATAGGCACAAGTCATGCCAAGAGATCATTTTTTATACATATACATATACTCATGCATGGTTATCTCTCAGCCCATATGCATTATACATGCTGATCTTCTTTTCATATGCATACATTCATGAATCTTGACATGTTATCCTCGGTCTCCCAAGTCTCTTCTTTGACCGGTTGACCTCTCCACTGGACCTTCACCGATGCGATATCCTTCGATCTCAACTTCCAAACCTGTCTATCTAAAATGGTCATTGTCTCTTCTTCATAAGCCATATTTTCATCCAACTGCATTGAACTAGAATCCAACACATGTGACTTGCCTTCATGATACATCCTAAGCATGGAAACATGAAACACCGATTGAACTTCCTACAAGCTGGGTGTCAACAAACTCTCTCAAAAACCTCAAATGGGAAAATATATCTGGGGATAAACTTTTCTTCTTCCCAAATCTTATCACGCCCTTCATAGGTGAAATTCTAAGAATATCCTTTTCACCCTCCACAAAATCCATATCATAGACTTTCCTATCAGCATAACTCTTCTGCACAGACTATGTTGTGCGTAGCTTCTCCTAAATCAACTTCACCTTATCCAAAGCATCATGACTCAATAAGTACCTAACAATCTAACCCCACCAGGATCGAACGAACCAATAGGAGAACGAACCGTTTACCATATAAAACCTCATACGGAGCCATCTGAATACTGGACTAGTAGTTGTTGTTATAAGCAAACTTTTCCAATGGTAGAAACTAATCCCAATGGCCTCCAAAATCAATAACATAAGCTCTTAACATATCCTCAAGAATCTGAATAGTCCACTCAGACCGATCATCCACCTATGGGTGAAATGCACTGCTAAGTTGCACTTGTTGTCACACCCCAACCTTGGGGGTGGCCGGCACCCAGTGCCTAACTAGCCAGAGAGAACCATATTTGAAATAATACTCTGAACATATAGAAGACTAGGCCAAAAGGCAGTGACATATCTAATCCTTAGATAGAATGATAATAACTCGTATAAGGCCCACAAGGCCGTAGAAAGACCACCAGAAGACTATCTGACCATTAAACATGAAGGGGGGAGGTGAGCAGCCCAAAACATATATACATACATAAGGCCGACAAGGACACTATACGGGTCAAAAGACCCGCATCGAGGCCAGCATGTCCATACATGATAATAAGACATGCATGTAAGTCCCCGTAAAATTTCTCCTAAAAACCAGAGTTTCGTGATGCCGGAGTAAGCGTAGAGGTTAATAGTAGTAGGAATTCTTTGCGGCTTGCAAGCTCGCTGTGGTTCATACTTTTTGGATTGAACAGTAAGCTGGAGAGTTGAAGGAAATATTTGCATAAATTGGTATTTATGTGGCCCATTATGCGGCCGCATACTCACTATGCGGCCATTCTCCGGCATCACGAAACTCTGCGGGCCATTCTGCGGCCCGCAGAGTGAAGCAGCTTTTTGGGCCAATTTTGAGGTCAATTTTGCGGCCAATTATGCAACATCATAACCGTTTCACGGGCCTTTGGTCGCATTATCATCCTTAGATTTCTGTGGAGGGAGGTTCTGTGGCGCATTATGCGACCACCAAAATATGTCTGCAGGCCGCAGAGTAAAGCAGGCCAGCCCAGTTCCTAGGGCCATCTTTCGCGGTCATTTTGCGGATTGCAGAGTCATTATGTGGTCGCATATGCGACCGTAGATCCTTTCCAAGGGATTCATTTTTGGGGTTTTTAAACCCGACCCTATTCCTTTAAAACACATACCGTAGACCATTTTTGAGCTTATTCCTGATATTTTTAGAGTAAGAAAATAACCTTCACACTAATATGCAACAATTCTCTCTCAATCCTTGAAGATTATCAAGAATGTCCTCATATTGAAGGTAAGAATCTATACCTTAGATTTTAATTTCAAAAATTTATTAAAAAGGAGGATAATTAGAAAGACAATTATTAGGTGTGGGGGTGGATATCTTGCATGCATGTATTCTAATATATGTGGGGAGGTTATTCGCTAAAGATAGTAAAGAATGGGGTGTGGGATGGTGAAGTCTTTCATAAAAGGTCCTTAAACCTTAATGCACACTTGGTGGTTGATAAATGCTCCAATGAGCTAGAACCATGATCATTTCCCTAATTTTAGTTCAATTTTTATATTTCTAAAATAGATTGGTGTTGCTAAGATTCCTGGAATATTTTAGAGTGTAAGGGATTTCAATTGAGGTATGTTGGCTAAACCTCCTTCTTCTTACAATTGAATCCCCCGGTGTCATGTAATTGGTGTAAGTCCCAAATTGATCATCATAGAATGGTTTATTCTGAATGTATTTGTGTTGAAGAATACATGTTCAATATTTATTCTAACTTCTTTATCATGTCATTTTGTAATTTGAGGATGTGTTCAAAATGTGGAATATGTGTTGAGAAATATTAAGACTTCATGTCAAATTTGAATAAAGGGTGTTATGCCAAAGTATATGAAAAACCTCTATGTGCTTAGGATTCCCAAATTGCTCATATGTGTACTAATGTCTTAAATGATAGGCCTTAGTGTTATTGATGAATGTTGAATATAAAAAGGGAAAACTTGGAATTGTGAAATATGGCCAAGTGCCAAGAATGACTTTGTAATTGAGGCCACTCATGCCAATGTATTGAAAAGATGGGAACGAAATATGAAGTAAGATGATTGATTGAAAGGGTGATGCCTCGAGTGAGATGGCCTAGCCGATCGAGCCGTGATCGTACGCCATGCTGCACACATGGTGGTAACTGTGCTGGAAATGATAATTGAAATTGTGGATATGGTGGATGTCTCAAATGAGATGACCTAGTCGATCGAGTCGAGATCGGACTTCGTGTAAGAACATGGTGGTATTGTTGATCGTGGCATATCAGTACCAAATATCACCCAACCTAATAACGTGGAAATTGACTTGAAAATCTATGTGATCCTCAACTTGACGTTTTAGTGTTATTTGAAGCTCATATTGCATTCTTGATTGTTTTCCCTGTATTACTATTCATTCTATTGAGATGGTGTTTAGTTTACATACTAGTACTATTCGACGATACTAACGTCCCTTTTGCCTGGGAGCTGCATCTTTAAATGGATGCAGGTGATTCCATAGTAGACAGTGTTGATCACATATAGAGGTGCATCCACTTCCCAGCGAACTTGGTGATCCCCACTTCATTCTAGGGTCATGTGTTGTATCTTTTGTTTGTATTGTTTTCTCTTTTGAGGTATAGTCGGGGCCTTATTGCGGGCACCATCTTTACTCTCTTTTGTATCTTTAGAGGCTCCATAGACACTAAGTGGATTGTATATGGGTGCTAGGAAGGTCAAACAGATTATGTTGTGTTTTGGACCATTGTTCCACTCAAGCATAAGAATGTATGTATTTTGAAACTTAACAATGATGTAACAACATGAAATGATTTAGTAATGTATATATATCTTCCTATTGTCTAATCAATGAAAATGTGCATTCTCTTGATCATAAGTGAGTTGGGTAGAAAGTGTCCAACATGCTTGCTCGACCGGGTCCACTCGGTTGAGCACTGATCTCGCTTCCCAAGGTTGGGATGTGACAATACAACATGATTTCATCCAATTTCACTCCTCTATGTGTGATGCAATAGTAATACCCAACAAGAGTCGGGGTCGAATTCCGCAGGGAGCTATATGAATAGGTGTTACTAGTATATATCTTAGCGCGCGAGTTTGTATATCTAAATTTGCACTTCCGCAATATTTGATTTTGTTTGAAAATCTAAATTAAACTACGATTGCAATTTAAGGATTGAAACAAGGAAATTATTTTTTTTTTCAAATGATATAAAAGGCCTAGGGCTATGACCTTCACCTAGGTGTTTGCCTAATGGGTTGTAAACTTTAAAGCTTGTTTTATTGGTCGGAGTGTAGTATGGCTATCAACACTCAAGTACCCTCTCACTACCTCTCACTCAGAGAGTGATTTTGTCCAATTCGTCTTTCTCCAGTCCAAATGGGTATTGAACAAAGTAGTTGATAATAAGCTCAAGTCGGGTTTTACTATCTCTAGGTTCAACCCTTTGATTGGCCTCATCAATCTCTCGATTGACCCAATTTCTTGCGAGCCAAGTTTTCCTAGACTAAGCCTCTCTTTCTCAAGTAGAGACCAAGTCAAATAGGCATGAAATAATTTTGCAACCATTAAATCTTCAAATAAAAACAAGAACAAGGGTAGATAATAAACACCCAACCATAAACAAGCAATGAATCAAACACCCATTAAGTTTACACAATAGGGTTGGGTCACAACCCTAGTGAAAATCTAGCTACTCATGCTTAAATTGGATGAAAAAGAATAGAAATGATAATTAAACCCATATTGATAATTAAAATGATGAAATCAATATTCAAAAATCTCAAAATAGAAAAAACTACTAAACAGATCAAAAGAAATCGTCTATTGTAGCAAATGATGTCAAAAGTGGACTCCTCTATTTATACAGGGTTGAAGTTTTTGGACAAAAATGCCTTTTGGAGGTTCTACAGCCGCACAATTCCATGTGCGGTCCGCATAATAATGTCTGCGGCTGCACTTTGTTCTTCTGCGGTCCGCACAAATGTGTCTTCAGCCGCATAGCTCTTCTTCCGCGGTCACACAATAATTGTGCGGACCGCACTTGTGTTGGACTTGAGGTGAATGTTCTCTGAAATTTTACTCTAACCCAGCTTCTGCGGCTGCACAATTCATGTGCAGACCGCATTTTTCAACATTCTCTGATGGAATATCTTCACAACCTTCGACCGCAAATGATATTCTACGGTTCGCACTTTGAGCTTTTGTGCCTATTTTTGTCCTTGAGTTCAGATTACTTCTTCTTGAGTTGGATTTAATCTCGATAGCTCATCTACCAATATTCCTTCCATTAAGTACATTTCATCACTTTTTGGGGACATAATTAAGTGCTTTTGGACTAAAACAAAAGCTAAAAGTTGCTAATAAGTAGTCAAAATCCCCACTTATCACAACCCAAGTCTACAAGTCTCTAAGATCATCATATCGGACAAGAAGGTTGGGACACAGCCCCGATATACCCAAAATGCATATATTCATAGATCTCATCGCACACTAACACACTACAACAACTCCAGGAAGAATGGAGTGTGTCACACGACCATCGAGCTAAATATCCTAATGGGGAGGTCCATCAACTTGTCTACCTAGACATGCGGGCATGAAACACAGTGTCCCCGCAAAGGGACGTCAGTACGAAAGAATGTACAAGTATATAAGGCAGATAAGAATATAAGTAAAGACATCAATGTAAAAGATAGTCGAGAAGGATCAATAACTCTGGGATTTCCACTGAGGGCCATGATATGCATAAATATCTCGTATACGCATATATAATGTCATCAAGATGCATATACCTTATATACGCACATATAGCGCCATCAAGACTTTGTGGGAATCATCATCGTCATAATAACTAACTGATCAGTGATTATTGGTGATGATGGGGTCATGAGGATGCAAGGCCGGATTTGCATGCCCAATGTAGGTGGACTTCGAGATTTGATTCTGGCTGAGGCCCATAGTTCGCGGTATTCCATCCATCTGGGTGCCGCAAAGATGTATCAGGATTTGAGGAAACATTATTGGTGGAGGCGGATGAAGAGAGATATTGTTGAGTTTGTGGTTCGGTGTCTCAACTGTCAGCAGGTAAATTATGAGCACCAGAGACCAAGTGGATTGCTTCAGAGATTTGATATTTCGGAGTGGAAGTGGGAGCAAATCACCATGGACATCGTAGTTGGACTCCCACGGACTTTGAGGAGGTTTGATTCTATATGGGTTATTGTGGATCGGTTGACCAAGTCTGCGCACTTCATTCCTGTTGGTACTACTTATTCTTCGGAGCGGTTAGTTGAGATTTATATCAGGGAGATTGTCCGGTTGCATGGGGTTCCAATTTTAATCATTTCTGACAGAGGTACTCTATTCACATCTCAGTTTTGGAGAGCCATACAGAGAGAGTTGGGTACTCAGGTCGAGTTGAGCATAGCGTTTCATCCTCAGACCGACGGGCAGTCAGAGCGTACTATTCAGATTTTGGAGGATATGTTGCGTGCATGTGTCATTGATTTTGGGGGTTCATGGGACCAGTTTCTGCCACTCGTGGAGTTTTGCATATAATAATAGTTATCAGTTGAGTATCCAGATGGCTCTGTATGAGGCGTTATATGGTAGGAGGTGCAGATCTCCGGTTGGTTGGTTCGAGCGGGGTGAGGCTAGGCTATTGGGCACATACTTGGTTCAGGATGCGTTGGGTAAGGCGAAGTTGATTCAGAAGAGGCTTCGCACGGCGCAGTCTAGGAAGAAGATCTTTGCGGACCAGAAGGTTCGGGATGTATCTTTCATGGTTGGGGATAAGGTGTTGTTGAAGGTGTCACCCATGAAGGGTGTTATGCGGTTCGGGAAGAGGGGAAAGCTGAGTCCCAGGTTCATTTGGCCATTTGAGGTGCTTCAGAGGATTGGGGGTGGCTTATAGACTTGCCTTACCTCCCAGCTTATCAAGTATTCATCCGGTGTTCCATGTTTCGATGCTCCGGAAGTATGTTGGTGACCCGTCTCATGTTTTGGACTTCAGCACAGTTCAGCTCTAGGGTGATATGTAATATGAGGTAGAGTCAGTTACTATTTTGGGTCGTCAGGTCAGAAAGCTGAGGTCTACGGATATAGCTTCAGTGAAGATTAAGTGGAGAGGGCAGCTGGTGGAGAATGCCACCTTGGAGACCGAGCGGGAGATGCGGAGCAGATATACTCACTTATTCGAGACTCCATGTATGTTTCTAGACCCGTTCGACGATGAACATTTGTTTAAGAGGGGGAAGATGTAACGACCCGGCCGGTCGTTCCGTGAGATTAGCCATGTTTCCCCCGTTTCTGCTTTTTCGTATGTTGCTTAGCCTATTTATGTTGTGTCGGATCGATTGGTTCGGGTTCGGAGTGGTCGAGGTGAGAATTGAGACACTTCATCTCTTAAATTATCTTAATAGTTGAAAAAGTCAACTAGGAGTTGACTTATTGGTAACCAACCTCAGAATGCGGATTTTATTCGGATAGCTTCGTTAGGTGATTTGGGACTTAGGAGTTTGTTCGGAATGAAGTTCCGATGTCTGGTGTAGAATTAGGCTTGAATTGGCGAAAGTTAGTTTTTGGCGACTTCTGGTCAGCAGTGGAAATTAGGCTATCGGGTTGGAATGGAGTTCCGGAAGTTGGAGCAGGTTCATAATGTCATTTTGGATATGTGTGCAAAATTTCATGTCAATCGGAGGTGTTTTGGTTGGATTTGGAATCGTTGGCGAAATTTAGAAGTTTCAAAGTTCATAGGCTTGAATTTGATTTAATTTTGGTGTTTTTCATTGTTTTTGGTATTTCGAAGGCTCGACTAAGCTTGAATAAGGTTATGGGTTGTGGTGGGGTGTTTGGTTGAGGTCCCGAGAGCCTCGGGTGTGTTTTGACAAGTTAACAGATCAAGTTTGGATGTTGGAAGTTGCAAATTTTGCTGGTGTTCTATCTGGTGTCTGATCACGCTCAACTATGTCTTATAGGAAGACTAAACGGGCATTACAAATATAATCCGGGGTATTACGCCCAGAGTCGATCCCATAGGAAATTTACGTATCAATCAAGCCGTCAGAATACGAAACATTTACTTAATCAACTTTCTCAAGAATTTTAAATATCAATTGATAATGTTTTACTATTTCTACTAAACAAAATTAATAAACTAAAGATTAACTAACAATGCGGTGTAAACAATTATAATAAAGGTCTAAGATTATGCTTTGCCCCGTCGGTGAACTTCTTTCTTGGATACTTCCTATAGTTTGATTAGTTGTCTCGATCAATCATGAACACTCTAGATAGCATAGATCTCTCTCAAGTAATTATGATAATTTACTAGACGCACTCTCTCAAGTTACTCTAGCTAGATTGCATTACATCTCACTTTAGATTGCACCCGAAGTATCGTTATTTCTAATCCAACCTCTAAACGCTCGGTTATGACTTTCGTCTATACTCCGGGAGTGATGTTGTTCAAACAACTACCTAAATATGCACTCTCTCTCAAGTAGATACATAATAAATAGGAACAGCTAATTGAGAAGCCTTTCAATTAACTACAACAAGAACGTAGTTGAACAAATAGAGATTAACAACCAACCAAACTATATTAATATCACAATCAGTTCATCCCCCAACGGGTTCCACCAAAACCGTAGATTAAAGAAATTAGCTACTCATGCTCATAATAATCGAATACAAAATAACTTGCATAATTAAATTACAAAGTAAGGAATAAAGGATGTAAAGATCAATGTTTTTCTTTGCTGAGTAGTTTTCCACAAGCTTTTTTTGTCTCTAATGGCATAACTTCTTCAAAGTTGTGTTTTGGGGTCTATTTATATGTTTTGGGACAAACCTTAAACGTGTAGGATACTTCTAGTCAAACCAGGAAATACTTAAAGCCTTTAAAACTCGGAGTGGGCCAGACCGGGGACCAGGCGTTATGGGCCAAACGCCTGGCCAACCCTGGCATTAGAGCCCAAACACCTGGCTAACACCTGGCTAGGCCAGGCTTTACATCTCAAATGTCTGGCATGGCCAAGCTTTACAGCCCATAAGCCTGGCTATAGCCAGGTTCACTCTTTTTTTACTCTTGAGCGTATTTTTGACGTTTATGCCTCCATTTAGCTCGGCTTCCATCTCCAATTCACCTACACATGAAATAGACTTTATTATGCTCAAACGAGGTGTATTTTTACCATTAACGCACATAAAATGTAAGGCACATAATGCGTTAAACCATGAATTCTAGCCACATATCAGTGTCCTTTTATGCGATCGCGTGGGTAAGAATGCGATCGCATAGGCTAGTTGGGAGAAGCATGGGTTTTTATGCATTGTGATCGCATGGGTGGAGGCCGAGATCGCATAAGAGTGGGTCCTTTGTGCAGTGCGATCACGTGGGTAAGGTCTGCGATCGCATAGGGTGTTCTGAGGTCCGTGAGGGGGGTGAGTGTATGAGCTATGCGAACACGTGTGTTCGTACGCGAACGCATAGAGTGGACTGGTCTGTGCATCACGAACGCATCCCAAGAAATGCGATCGCACTGAGGAAAATTAATTGCTGGGCAGAATGTTTTAAAGGCCATTTGTGCGAGAATAGCTCATTTTCCTCCATTATTGAACGAGTTGGGAGCTCTTTTGAGAAGGGTTGAAGAGGAAATTAAAGGGAATCACTTGGAGGTAAGGTTTTCAACTTCATAACTCGTTTATATGTCGCTTTCTAAGTAATTAAACCGAAAAATTGTTGAAATTAAACCCAAATTTGGGGAAGAAAGGTGCATGGAATTTGGAATTTTCTTTTGAGGGTTTGAATGGGAAATTGTGGTCTGATTTTAGTGTTCTTGGTATGTATAGAATCATGAGAGGATGAGGATTCTAGTGATGTAAATTTTATCGAATTCTAAGATGTGGGGCTGGGGCTCGGGTTTGGCCGAATTTCGAGATTTTTGTATAAATTGATAGTTTTCGATTGGGTTGTGTTCCTTTAGTGTATATTGATGATGTTAATCTGGTTTTGGTTAGATTCGGAGCAATCGGGAGCCAATTTGAGGGGCAAGAGCATTGCGGACGAGTTGTGGCCCGGTAGAGGTAAGTAACGATTATAAATCTTGTCCTGAGGGTATGAAACCCCGGACTTCATATTTCTCACTATTTTTAGAATGGCGCACATGTCGGATGACGAGTATGTGGCGCGCACTGATTTTTGGATTGGACTTGGTCCTCTCCGCGGAAACTATTGAGTAGCGTATTTTACTCTAAATCATATGTTAAATTGTGTTCTAAAGATTGTTGCTATATTTGGGCATAAGCCATGTTTGGGGCCTCGTGCCGACTTGTTTAGACCTCTTGGGGGATTTTTACTGCTATTTCCTCACTGTTTATTTATGATTTACACTCAGTCACATTGTGCTTACTGTTTTCGAAACACAGCCTGATTTACACTATTTTGATATTTAAAAATGATGTTTGGGTCAAGTACCCCGTTTTACTGATAAGCCTGAGGGGCTTTTAAGAGGTTCTGAATGAGTGAGGCTGAGGGCCTGATTTGTATGGATATGATACGCCACGAGGTGGCTTGATATTAGCGCTTGGGCTGAAGTAGCCCCTCCGGAGTCTGTACACACCCCCAGTGAGCGCAGGTACCTACTGAGTGTTGAGTGCTGAGTGCTGAGTGCCGAGTGCCGAGTGATGAGTGATTGGGAGGCATGAGTGACAGTGAGGTTGCCCGAGGGGGCTGATACTGAGTAGCTGTGAGGTGCTGAGTGATGTTCTGCCTGAGGGGCAATTTATGATTCATGTTTTTGCCCGAGGGGCTACTTATGATTTATTTCGTTTTCACACTAAATCCTTCGGTTATTTTTACCTCTGAAATTGTTGGAAAACATATTTTTCAAAGGATTTTTCTGAAGTTGGTTTTAAGGCATGATGATTTCATATATCTATGTATATACTGTTGGAAAGAAATGTTGTGCATATTGTGAAATGATGATATTGATTTTTATGTGTTTCTTTCCACTTAGACTTGATTTATTCTCATTACTACTGAGTTGGCGTACTCACATTACTCCCTGCACCCCTGTGTGCAGATTCAGGTGTTGATCCTGAGCGTTAGCCATCTGTTCCGTGCGGAGCCGGAGTTCGGGATATAGAGGTAACTGTTCAGCGTCCGCAACATCTCTATTTTCTCTTATTTTGTTGTATCTATCTATTCGTTTGGAAGTTTTGTATTATATAGTAGACTTGTTGGTATATTTCTTAGATGCTCATGACATGTTGACTCCGGATTTTGGGATGGTTTAGACTATTTAGCTGTTTATTTTGCCTAATGAATTCAGTAATTCTATATACTTTATGAAATGTTGAAAATGGCTGGGATTTAGAAAGAAACTGTAATTTTGTGATTGTGAGCTAGCCTAGTTCCACGATAGGCGCCATCATGACCGGTTTAAGATTTGGGGTCGTGACAATGGGAATAGCCAATCCATTCTCAAATAACCTTAAAATTACCATATTCAGCAATAGAAGATCAATACTTGTGTCGCAATCCCTAATAGTAACCACGCAAGACCTATACATGATCTACCACAATAGAATTACCAACAAGTGTAGATACATGAACAGGAAAATCAAGAGAACCACAAATCATATCCAAAATTAGAAGCAAATATGACATATATGAATACTTGGACCCCATATTAAACAACACATAAGCATCTCTATGACAGAATGAAACCATACATGTGATCGCACCATCTAAGGCCATTGCCTCGGGTCTACACGATAAAGCATAGAGACGAGCTTTACTACCATTGATCTGACCTCCACCAACCTGGCCTCCTCCTCTAGGATGACCTCTATCTACATGTCCTCCTCTCTAGATGACTGGGCAAGGGATGGAGTAACTAGTGCAGGGACCACTAACTGAGAAATTTGTGGAGTTATGCCTCTAGCAAAACTGGGGTAATACCTCCTCATATGGTCAAACTCTCCACACTTGTAACAACCCCTAGCTTACTAAGGCTACAAGACATGAATCTGCCCAGATGACCTGAATACCCGCTGGAAGAACCTGAATAGATGGAGAAAGTATGAATTTAGTGGGAGAGTACTAAACAATGATGGAACCAGAGTGTTGAAAGATGACCGAGCCATTGTACCATGGCTTACATGGTGTGTGAAATGAGATGACCTACTATGATGGCCTCTACCAAACTGGTCCTACCTCCAGATGAGGTACCACTGAAACTACCAAAAAGATGAGGCCTTTTATCAGCCATCATAGCCTCTCTCCTCTGACTGCAAAATACGCTCGATCCTCCGAGCTATCTCTATGTCCTGATGGAAGGTAGTCCCAATCTATGAATCACAAGATATAGAAACCCTGATACCATAAGTCAATCCCTCAATAAATCTCCTCAACTTCTCTACCTCGACAGGGATTAAGAAAGTAGCATGATAGGACTCTATGATCCTCGTCCCATAATCGGTCACAACCATGTGATCCTGTTGAAGATTCTCAAAGTAGCATCTCAACTCATTCCTCCTGGTGAGTGGGATGTACCTCTCAAGAAAAAAATGCGAGAACCAAGTCCAACAAAGAGGAAATTAATCTTTTGGTTTGCCATCTTGTAGGTCTGCCATGATCTCTTGGAAGCCCCTCTCGACTAAAATATTGTGAAATCCACCCTATTGGACTTTACCAGACCCATATTACAAAGCATCTTAAGGCGTTTGTCAATATAATCATGTGCATCCTCTGAAGAGCCACCATCAAAGTGAAGAGGATGTAGCCTTTTAAATATGTCCAGCCTTTTGTGCTCCTAAACAGAAATGATAGGCATAACAACGGGTCTATCTGCTAAAATGGGCTACTCACTACTCGTGGGAAACGCCCCTATCATTTAAAGCATCACTGTTACCTGCTTTGAAGTATGAGTGGCAGGGGTCTGAGCTCTCCCTCTAGCCTGAGATGTGGCTGGGGCTTGTGTAACTACTTCATCCAGAGTCAATGCATCAATGAAACTTACCATCTTGGCCATAGCCTCCTGAAATATCGGAGTAACATCAAAACCCTCTAGATACTGAGTTGGTGCTTGACCCTAAACCTGTTCATCAACAATTTAATTCTCTAGTTGATCCGCCAGTGAGTTCACTAAAATTGCCTTAGTGCGCCCGTGGGCTCCGGTGGGTGCTCTATCTATAGCTGTGGCAGTGTGGCCCCTGGTGGGAGCCTTGGCCCTACCCTGAGCCTTACCTGTCATGATTACAGTAGGTGGTAATACCACTCTGTCACTTTCTACAATTGAAGCGCGCATTCACACTGTCTCGGAGAGAGTGGAAAAGAAAGTTTTAGAATTGAACAATAGTAACACACGATAAGGAAACAAAAAAGGGAAAGCTCTTCAAGACCTATAGCATCTCATAAATAGATACCGACGTCTCTGTAATGATCCATAAGACTCTACTAGCTCATGACTTGTGAGACCCTTAGAACCTATAGCTCTGATACCAAGTCGTCATCATTCAAAAGCCTACCAAAGGCCGTGATGGCGCCAAACCTGGTTGCTAGGCAAGCCAACACTCAACATTGATTATAAAAGCAAGATTCTAAGTAGTTAACAGAGTCGTGATATAAACAAGAAAGCGAAATAAATCTAAATTCAACATCATAAATACATAAGCCTAAGACATTATTTAAATATGGCCACAATTTTCAGCGGCAGGAAATTTTTAGCCTTAAATCGGGATATTCAGGAAGAACGGGTTGTTCCAGATCGATACCGTCAAGAATTCTTGACTATTGCATGGGAACAGGTTCATCTTCGAAGTATTTTTCCTTTTCAATATTTTTCTATTAGAGCTTCCCTCATTCCTTTTATCAAACATAATGAAACACAATGTCATATAATCATGAGCAGCTAACAAGAGTAGACTGTCTTAGTTGAACAACAACATCTATTTGGAAAGAAATAAATAGACATCGATAGATAAGCAGGGAATGGGGACTCCATGTGCTGCGAATCGGATCAAATAAGGCAGCTCACCATGAAGTCTCGAGGTAAGCTCTTACAGTGCTGGATGGGTATCACTAATACCTATCTCAGAATCTGCACAAAAATATGTGGAAGTGTAGTATGAGGACAGAACAACGATATTAGTAAGTATCAAGTCTAGCCTCGAAGAAGCAGTGGCGAAGATCAACTTGACACTTACTAATAGTTCAAATGTCAAGTGAGAGCATAAATAGGATATGAGACATGGCATCTCCATATATGTACAAAAGATAAGGATACAATAATTTCATAAATTAGGCATGATATATTAGATAAAGGAATCAAATACAAAATCAAATACTTCAATTCTTACATTAAACTTGGTGTGTGTCAATCAATAGTTAGAAAAGAGCTACTACATAAGTCTAAGATGTATATGCATGATCAAAGACTACTCTCACTACCTCACAACATAATCCATGAGCCTCACAAAGTCCATGTCACGACCCACGCCCATGGCACGTATTGTCCCCTTTGAGCCTAGGTGTCACGCCCCAAACCTGCGGAGGCATGGCCAGCACCTGTCGCCGTACTGGCCCGAGCCAACCATTCTGAAACTTTTTTTCTTCTTCTACTATCATGGGCCAACATGGACACAACTTGTAATGTATAACTATAAGTGGAAAAACACTGTATCAATGAACCATCGTTCTTAAAACATGAATACATATGGGTCATCAAGGCCTCTGACATACTGTACATAATAAACATGTGTCTACAAAGCCTCTAAGAGTATTTGACATCAAATGGGATAGGGTACAGGCCTACACATAAGTCTGTAGCAAAACTCTGACACGATGACTGATAGACTCGGCTGCACTCTGAATGAAGTGGAGTCTTACTGATCCTTCGCTAAATGCTAAACTCGTCTACTATGAGGGATTGTCAAACTGATTACCTATACCTGCAAGCATGATGCAGCGTCCACAACAAAAAGACATCAATACGAATAATGTAGCGAGTATGTAAGGCATGAAAATCAGTATAAAAAGGACATGAAAGAAACATAGAGTAAAGGACTCAACCTGTAAGTCTGGATAGCTCTTTAAATCATGAAATATTTATAATGTCATGCATATGCATATAAATATCATATAATGCATAGGTCTATGCACACATAACATCATCAAGCCTCTGAGGGCATCCCATCATATCATCTCAGCCTATGTGGGCAAAATTATAAACGTATATCAACTGATCAGGTGGTGGTGCGTATTTAATGTCATAACCTTTTCCCACACCCTATATACATATAGTATATACGTAGATAACGCCATCTGGTCATGGGTCAATGTACATGTATAAATGAAAGCAATGCATAATGAAGTAAGTCAATGAGATCTATCGGAATGTCATTAGACCCATGCACAAACGATATGATAGTAGGACACATGGGGAATCAAGAACATAGGCACACCTAGTACTTCTATGAATAGAGTCATTTATGAAAGTTGTGCATTTCCTTGTTTCGTTTGTATCATCTAGATCATGCCAAAAGAAAAGAAAGGATAACCTTAACATACCTTTGTTGATAATGACTTAATCGATATTGCCCGTGGTACTTCAACAGAGAATTGGGCAGCACTTCCTTTATATTTCCTCACTTTCCCTAATTTGAAACCACACCAAACAATAACATCAACAACCAATCCTATCCATTATACACTTAACCTTGGTTTCCCTCTTTCGCCCTTCCGTAACATTACTTAGCAATGAAGTACCCTTCGATTCACTTCGAGAAATTAAACGTTGCTGCTACCTTTCTTGAGAAACACAATTGTTTAGCTAAAGTAGTCCATATTGGAAGTAAATATTGTTACTAGATCTCAAAAGGGAGAATCAACTCTACTGCTATACTTGTATAGCATGTTGCTTCTATAAAGGGAAGGAATTATTGTTGCTATTAAGTACTTAGATGTTGCACATCAAGGGTTACTAAAAGAGAAAGAGGAAAAAAATCCTTCATTGCTTTCTACGTATAATTGCAACCAACTTTTCATATGAACTCTTGTCTAATTAATTCAAGAAATTTCAGCATATATTTACAAAATAAGAGAGAAGTGATCTCTCAAATGATGCCACATGATTATGGACCATGGGGTCCACCTAGCAAGCTAAGCTCTTATCCTTTCAAATATGGCCACTTACTACCCATTAAATACTTAGTCACTTTGCTACTTTCCTTCATAGTCACATGTGGAGATGTTGTCCCCTCACCAATTATCCAAATATAGCTTTAATAATATACTATGACATATATATTTGTTATGGGAGCAAGTCCACGTGAACCCACCTGGAAAGGTTAAAGAAAATAATCATTTTGTCTTTATCCTAACATAGAACTTTGGAAGTATTCAATTACTAATAAATCATGGAATTTTATAAAGTTAAAACATACATATATATTTTATCAACTTCAAATTTTTCTAATCTCATATAAAAAGTACAAATTTTTGTGCGCTTAATTCTCAAAACGAAAATAAGATAACCTTCTTTCCTTGTGAAAACATAATTTCCATCTTTATAATAAAGAAAATATCATTTATAAACTTTCTCATATTATGTATGTAATTTAAAGCACATTCGAAAGTAGTAATATTGACAACTATATAAAATTATATTTTTCAAAAAAAAAAAATTTACAAAAAATGTTCCACTCAAAATAACTACCATATCAAAATGTATCTCATGGTATCAAGGTTATCAAACTTACGGGGTCTTAAAATAACATTGTCACAAATCCTCTATAACCTCATGAATGACCTTAATCCCTTCAAGCTCATATGGATTACTACGACTCATCTTAGTACTAAATTACGGGATATTACACTACTAACATTAGAGGCCCCCTCTTCATTCTACACGTGTAATCCTCTAGGTGCACACCTAATGACTCATCACCAAATTTTACACGTGTAAACCATGCAATTTAAGTGCTATGATTCACATAAGCACACTTAGTGTTCACCCTTGGCCGTCATGTGGCAGCTCATTAAGGTTCCTCTTTACCTGTGTCATCCCTTGGTCAAGCTTTCATTACATGATGGCACTATATATTTTTGCATGTAAGGATATATAACACTTACCTTCACTTTTCCACATCCCCATGACTTATGTACATGTACTACTTATTCAATAGTCCTAATAAATTTCTAGTCTTACAATACAATCTTCCATTGAACTAACCACACATATAATTAATTCTAGCACTCATTTACTTAAATACTAATATACTTCATATACTTTACTATCATGATCATGTGGCCTAGTACTAGTCCATAAATACGGGGTATTATATCTTGTACCGTATTTTATCTCAAAATATCAAACTTTGGCAATACTCAATTTCTTCGATTACTATACCCTCTGACCTTCATAACACTTACTTATAACCTGAAAATAGTCTTATACTTGAACCTATGTCAATTAACTTACAAAACGTCCAATGTACAAAAGTACCAGATGTAACACTAAGCTAGCACGAATTTGTCTTTTAGGGCTATACCATCTCGAGCCCCAAAAAAAGGTGTACTATGTGAACTTATGTCATACATTATAAACCTCTTCACACTCCACTCACATTCAAATGTGGAATCTGCTTAAGGTGACATGTGCGCCCCTTCTTCAGAAGCTTGCCAGCCTAGAAGACTGTCATCCCTGCTTGTCCCACACTCATCAGCCTGCCATCAATCATGGGCATCATATTCAACCCCCAAGGACTCAGCATCCTCAATGAGGTTTTCCCCATCATTGTAATGAAAGAGATTCAGCATTGATACCATATTTGTCAGTGCCCAAGACCATGGCACTTATTTTCCTCTTTAGGCCTAGGCTCGCACATATTTATGTTTTTAGGCTACGCCACCTCGAGCCCTAAAAGTGTACGTAACATGTGAACATATTTCATGCCTTATAAAGCTCTTCACTTTCCTCTCCCATATCAATATGAGATTCTCCTAAGGTGACATGTGCACCCCTTTTTCTGAGTCTGAAAGGAGGTTAATATGATGCCCATGCCAGAGGGCGGGATGATGAGGGCGGTTCGAGCAGGAATGGCAGGCTTCTAGGCTAGTAAGCTTCGAAAGATGAGGTGCACATATCACCTCATGTGAATCCCACATCGGAATAGGATAGGAAAGTGAAGAGCTTTATAAGGCATAAAATCAGTTCACATAGTACGCGCGCTTTAGGGGCTCGATGTGGCGTAGCCCGAAAGACAAACTCGCGAGGGCCTAGGCCCAAAGAATATAAAATGGGCCACGAGCTTGTGTCGTGATAAATATGGTATCGGAGCCTAAACTCCCTCAGTACGATGGTGGGGAAAACATTAGTGGTTAATTGAGTGTAGGTGAATCTCACTTCTTCAAGAAGGTGGTGGGGAAAACCTCAACGAGGATGCTGAGTCCCAAGGGGGGTGAATGTGATGCATGTGAAAGAGTACGGGCTATTGAGGATGGATCAAGATGGACTGGAAGGCTTCTAAACTAGCAAACTTCGGAAGAAGAGGTGCACATTTCACCTTAGACGACCCTTATATCGGATTGGGAAAGGAAAGTAAAGCGCTTTATAAGGAATGACACCAGTTCACATAGTACGTGCACTTTTGGGGCTCGATGTGGCATAACTCGAAAGGCAAACACGTGAGGGTCTAGGCCCAAAGCGGATTCCATAGGCTCAAGTCGTGACACTTGCGGTCTTGCCTTATAAAGCTATTCACTTTCCTCACATTTCGATGTGGGAATCGCCTAAGGTGACATGTACACCCTTTATTTAGAAGCTTTCCAACCTAAAAGCCTACCAGTCCTGCTTGACCCATCCTCAACAGCCCACTCTTCATCATAGGCATCATATTCACCCCCTCAGGAGTCAGCATCCTCGCTAGGTTTTCCCCACCACCTTATTAAAGATGTGATATTCACATAGACTCAGTTGACCACTGATTTTTTCCCCACCATCGTGCTGAGGGAGATTTGGATCTGATACCATATTTATCACGACTAGAGCCCATGGCTCGTATTGTCTGCTTTGGGCCAAGGCCTTCACGATTCGGTCTTTTGGGCTACGCCACATCGAGCCCCAAAACGCACGTACAATGTGAATAGGTATCATGTCTTACAAAGCTCTTCACTTTCCTCTCCCATTTAGATGTGGGATTCACCTAAGGTGACAAGTGCACCTCTTCTCAGAAGCCTGCTAGCCTAGAAGCCAACCGGTCCTGCTTGAACCGCCCTCATTAGCCTGCCCTTTGTCATGGGAATACATTCACCTCCTTTGGGACTCAGCGTCCTCGGTGAGGTTTTCCCCACCATCATACTAAGGGAGATTTGGCTCTGATACCATATTTAACATGACCCAAGCCCATGGCATATATTGTCTGCTTTGGGCCTAGGCCCGCGTGGATTTATCTTTTTGTACTGCACCACCCCAAGATCTAAAAGCGCGCGTACCATGTGAACTTATTTAGATGCCCATGAAAGGAAGGCGGGCTAATAAGGGCAGGTCAAGAAGGACTAACAGGCTTCTAGGCTAACAAGCTTTTGAAGAAGGGGTGCACATGTCACCTTAGGCGAATCCCACATCGGTATTGGAGAGAAAAGTAAAGTATTTTATAAGTCATGACATAAGTTCACATGTTACGCACACTTTTAGGACTCGAGGTGGCGTAGCCCATAAAGATAAATATGTGCGGGCTTAGGCCCAAAGTGGACAATAAGTGTCATGGGCTCGGGTTGTGAGACTTGTGGTCATGCCTTATAAAGCTCTTCACTTTTCTATCACATTTCAATGTGGGATTCGCCTAAGGTGACATGTGCACCCCTTATTCAGAAGCTTTCCACCTAGAAGTCTACCAGTCCTGCTTGACCGCCCTCACTTGATGAGGGCATATGATGGAGGGTAGGATGATGAGGATAGGTCAACCAGAACGGGCAGGCTTCTAGGCAGTCAAGCTTCTAAAGAAAGGGTGCACATGCTAGACGAATCCCACATTGAAATGGGAGAGGAAGTAAAGAGCTTTATAAGGTATGACACCAGTTCATATAGTATGTGTACTTTTGGGGCTCAAGGTGGCGTAGCCCAAAATAGAATCCCATGAGGGCTAGGCCAAAAGCGGACAATACGTGCCATAGGGTTGGGTTATGATTGTCCACGTGTCCAAACCAAGCACCAATCTAAGTGACTACGCTCACTGGGCCCAAAGTAACATGGGTAATCACCTGACTGTGGAGGGACGGATCTAAATCCAAGCATAAATCATATCAAATTGATGATCAATAATCAATATCCTCTCATAGTGTCTTTAATGCCAAAATCCCCAACTTTCCTTGATATTCAACTCTCCAAACTCATGCATATGCGTGTGAAATAATATAATTAAGATGCACTAGGACATATTAATAAAAGTGCGGATAAATATTAACATGGAAAAGAAATGGCCATGACTAATCATGTAATTCAACTTTTTGTAACAATTTAATATGCTTATTCAATATTTGTAAGTCTAGTCATGATATCTTACATGAGTAAAATAAGTTGAGTATCCCCTAAATCGTCAATCAAATAAAGCAAGTGTATTACTACGACTAATTAGAAAGCTCAACGTGGTGAAAGAAGTCCTTCATGCCCAAATCAACAAGTCATAACACTAAGTATGATTTTTTATCATAGTTAAGATTCATCATGTAGTCATAGAATCATTGAAATATGGATAAATAATTCACATAGACCAAATTAGGCATACTACAGCCTAATCCTACCCCCGGGCATAGTCATAACCTAGCCAACACATATACGCACGTCACCTCGCATATGTGTAGCTCCCAAATCAAGCAACAAATAGAGATAGAACACATATGGGGAAAATTCCCTCTTACAAAGATAGACAAGAGACTTACCTCTTCTCGGGAAACGTCTTCAACCTTCCAAAATCGCTTTCCCTTTCAAATCCACCACAAAACGACTTGAATCTAGTCAAGTATTACTTAAATAATCAATATAAGCTTTAGGAAAAGATTTCATATAAGAAACATTCAATCTTTAACCTAAATAAAAAATTCAACAAAAAGTCACATACGAGCCCACATGGTCAAAACTCGAGTCTTGGGATAAATCCTGCTTACCCATAACCCCGCGAGTCCATATATATGATTAGATTCCAAATTCGAGTCCAAAACACTGAAAATACACTCTCTTAGTGTGTAGAGAAAAATCTCAAATCACTTTAAAATATCATATTTTAAGTGTAGAAATATTTGAGGAATCAAGATATATTATCAAAGTAGAAATTACTAACACCAAATATTGTACTGAAAATTTACCCCATAATCGCCTCTTCCCAATCTCCAAAACTCAAAAGTGGTAAAAATGAGTCAAAACTCAACTTAATATAACTAGTCAGGAACTTCTGCATCTGCGGTCACTTAGCAACAAAAGCGACATCACTTATGCACTCAGAGTTGCACTTCTATAAGCCTCTCAGCTCCATCGCTACCTCGCTTCTACCACACAACTTCCGCATCTATGGACTCGCAAGTGCAAGCACCTCTCTGCAGATGCACTCCTGACTCAACATATGGGAGCTTCCAACTCCAGTCTTGCATTCACTTCTACGACAATCATCCCACAAGTACAAACTTGCACATGCGCTCAAGCACCGTAGGTGCGACGCATCAAACACAAGAAAATACAAATCACTCCAAAATAATCTAAAAAACCCTCAAAACTCACCTGAGCACCCCACCCCCTCCCCCCATCCAATCATGCCAACAAGTCCATATAGTTTTTATAAACTTGTCCCAAGGCTCAAATCATTAAAATCAACAACAAAACCAAAAATCGAAGATCATATCTATTCATTAACTTTCCGACTTTGTTGAACGAATCCAAATCATACTTAGACATTCCGAAACATAACCAAACTTTGTACACAAGTTCATTTCAACCATTACCTAACCAAGGTCTCAAAACCACAATCAAAGCTCATTGACCCAAAATTGTACTATGAGTCAAAATAAGAACCCTCATATTGTTCAAATTGTCAATTTTTGACAATTGGAGTCAAACTCTTCTAGGAACATACAAAACCAAATTTGATCATACTTTCAAGTCCAAAATTGTCAGACGAACCTATAGGAACCCTCAAATCTCAATTCCGAGTTCATGTACTCAAAATTCGACCCTTGGTCAACTCTTACAACTTAAGCTTCCTAAATGGAACTAAGTATTCCAATTCACTCCCAAACCTTCTTGAGCCAAACCAACTATCCCTGCAAGTCACACAATATCAAATAAAACTACGGGAATCACCAAATTAGTGAATGGGATACAAATACTGAAAAGAACTGGGTCGTTATAACAGGCTTGGAGGGACGTTGTATGTTGATGATTTGTCTCATACGTTGAGTTAAGTTATATGGTTATATGTCAATAGAGCGCTTTTGGAAAGAACTATCGTATTTGGGAATTTAAGGTTGACAATAGAGTTCTTGTACTTAAGATATGGTGTTATTATTGTTCTACAGAACCATGGGAGATTGGAATTGAATGGTAAAGGTTTTGGTTCATCTTCGAGTAGAAGATATTGATATAGAGACAGTAAGAGAGACTTAAGTTTCTTAAGAGTATGGTAGTACTATCTTGCATCACCTGATAATTTTGTTGGTTGTGGAAGATGCATTACGAATAAAGTGGACGAACAATTTGGCAAAGTGCAACAAAAATAGAGTGACTAGTGACCATCGAGATTCAAGTTTTGTTGTTTGACATGAAAAGGGTGATGGAAATGTTCTCAACAAGGTGATTGAATACATGACTTCAAAGTCACTAGAGTGGATAGGTTAAATTTAACTGGTATGAGGATTCTTGCACCCTTGAGGGTTAGACATCAAATTTCTAGAGCTAAAACTATCTCTTTTGATGTGGGCAGTGATAGTGTAATGGCTAAATAAATGGTTTTGGGTATCTGATATAGGTAATTTTAGGAAGCTCGTGCGTGGCAAGACATGTGATCCACCATATTCGAATTGGACATAATATGCCTAAGTGTAGTAGAATATATCTCACGAAGGTCTTTTTGTTGAGAAATATGTTTCAAGAAGTTGTATGCGCTATTTATTTGTGATTGGATGGTAATCATGTTAAGTAAGGACTTTAGAAATTCAGAAATTTTGAGCATCCAATGTATTTGCGTACCACGAGGTTGTATCACGTCATGTGTGACTTGTATAGATGAAGAAACACGAATGTGGTGTTATTGGATAGACAGTCAATAATGGGTTTCATTTATCCGCATTTGAGACTGGTGGTTTATACATTTCTTGATATCCATGAATGGAAGTTAGAGATAGTCTCAATGGACATATAGAAGGCTTATTACCTATTTTGGAAGAATTTTGGATTAGTTTAGGTGACTACTGATGGGTTATTAAGGTTGTGTGATCTATGTAGGGTTATATTTGCTAATACAATTCAAGGTGTCATACAGATGATATACTTGTTTCTATCAGATTTGATAAGAGTGGAAATCCACAGTATGATTATGGTCAAGTATTTTTGGATACACGGACTAGGTTGACTTATTTTTCTTAGCTGCTACTTGATAGATAGTTTGAACAGGGTATACAGATGCTTCGAGACTAGTTGATAAGGAATAACATAAACTCGGGAAGTCATGGGGTGATAAGTTATCTTTCTACAGATTTGACATATTTTGGAAATTACTAGTATGGTGCATGATCGTATTGTTTAGGATTTTTGTGTAATTTGGTGTGGTTTAAGGGATGAGTTGTTTGAACTCGATATGATGAAGCTATCAGAACTAGAATTAGCGCAACCGAACTTGGATAAGGTTGGTATGGAATAAAAACACTTTTAGACATCCTAAAACAAATAATGGTTTTTGTTGAACAAGGAACATCTATAGATTAGAGTGATGTAAGATGAATTATGTGTTTCTATAGATTTCTTTTGTCACTAATCGTGTTGTGAAGACTTGGCAGAATATTCTATTTGAATTGGGGCATTTTGTTTGTATGAGGTTTGGCAATTAGTAGTTGTTGTGACCAAGAGATATTTCTATTATTACCACACATATATAACTTATCAGGTGGTTACAGTCGGGTAGTTTAGTTATGAATAGACACAGGTTATTATATTGAGATAGTGAGTGTACTCAATAATCGATTTTTTGAGGATGTTCCAAGTGTTAAAGATGGGGTTAAGATCTTATAAGCTAAGAATGAGAATGAAATCCTCAGTTAAGTGGTTCTAACAGCATTGTCTTTATATAGATGATATAGATCACTAGCGGGAATGTATATGATGAGTTTATACAAAATGATTCTTGACACGTTCGAGGACAAATGTATGATTAAATGGAGGGAGAATGTAATGATCCAACCAGTTGCTTTGAGTTCTAGCTCATCGATCCTTTATTTGAAGCTTCCCTTAGGTTCATTTGATGTTTTATAACTTGCCGGTATGAATGGCTCGGGCCCAAAAGCATTTTAGTATGCCAAAGTTGTTAATTAGAAGCCTTAAAGTAATTAGAGTTGACCAAAGTCAACATATTGAATTAACGAGCTTAGATTTATGGTTTGAAGGCTCCAAAGGTTCGTACAATAAGTTTGAACTTATATGTTATTAGCACCTGAGGGCTCGAGATCCATTCGATACTATTGCACGAAAATTGAAACTTTAAAGATTCTTAATTTGATTTGAGTTGTCAATTTGATTTTTCGCTTTGAATTTTGAGCATTGGCATAGCTCCATAAAGGGTATTTGAACTTCTTGGGGTCGTTTAGAGGGTTTTTGAAGGACTAGGTTGAATTTCGGGGTGCATGGAAAAGGTTTATAATTCAAAAACCAGCAAAACTAGCAACAAGAATTTCTGGTGCAACCATCTTTTGCAATTTCAACTTTTGTATAAATAGCTCCATCTACCATATGTTTATTTTACCAGTTTTGGAGCCACGGAGCTCGACCTGGGGTCTTTTTGAATGGTATTTCATCTACAATGTTGGGGTATGTGATTGTCACTTAAATCTATGATTATAACTTGAATCTATTATCGATTTTACCTTAGAATCAAGGATACAAAAGAGGAAAAGAGGGGTTTAGACTTAGAAGATAAGAAAGTGTATTATAGGATATTGAACATCGATTTGGACTCGAGTTTTGAAATAATTCGCATATTTGGACTTGTGAGTTTATGGGCTAATGGAATTGACTTAGATTTTGTGTTTGACAAAGTGGGTCACAAATTGACTTTTTATTGAATTTTGAGATTCTGATAAATATTGAATGTTTTTTCCTATTGAATTAATTCTATAACATTATTTGACCTCGTTTGTGGTTAATTTAGATGCCAAAAATAAGGGAAAAGATTGTTGAAGCCTGAAGCTTATCTCGGAGAAAGTATGTACCCTGGCTAACCTTGACTTGAATGATTTTTTCCTAATATGGACTTATGTTGCTATGTGTTACGTGTCTAGAGGTAATGTATATGCGAAGTGTGAGTGTATATGTGGGTACCATGTGTTTTTCATGCTCGAGGTACTTTATTATGTCTTATTTTGCTACACGCCTTCATTTTATTCATGCTAGAATAATATTATAGGAATCCTTCTCATGCTCATTTAACATTATGAGTTTCATGTACTTGTTTGTAATCATCCAACTGGTCGTTTTGAATTTCACAATCCCATTTCCCTATTTAAGACTTCTAGTAGGTTCGTTTGGTATTTTATGACTTGTGGGTATAGGTGATTCGTGTCCTAAGAGGTTCGGAAGTGATTTGGGACACTTAGCTCCTAACTAGAGGCTTTAAGTTAAGAGAGTTGACAAAAGTTAACATTTTGGGTAAATGAGCTCAGATTTATGATTTGAAGGTTCTGATAGATTTGTATGTTGATTTTGGACTGGTACGTATGTTCAGTTTAGCATTCAAGGGGCTCAGGTGTGATTCGTACGTATCTTGTGAAAGTTATAACCGAAAGAGTTCATAATTTATTTTGGATTTTGATTCTTAGTTATGATCTTTTAGTATGTAATTTGAGCTCTTGGACAAGCTCGCAAGGGTTATATAGACTAGTTAGGATGATGGGACTCGAGTCAGTTTTGACATGTTCGAGAAAGGCTTGAAAAAGGGAAAAGTTTGTGTCCATTCTTGGTTGCAGAAGTTGAGGTGCACGTGAGGGTGTAGGCGTCGTCTGCCCCTAGGCGCCAATCACTGGGCACTTTACTTAAATTTCAACATTCTCCTATTAAAACTCAATTCATACATAGACTTTATTTTATCATTTTGGGAGCTACACAACATGTGTTTGGGTGATTTTTGAAGGAGATTTCATCTACATCATTGGGGTAAGGAATCCTAACCTAGATCTATGATTATAACTTAGATCTGTCATTATTTTTTGCTCTAAATCAAGGAATCTAAAAGAGGAAAAGAAGATTTTTTTTTACATGAAAGTTAATAAAGTATATTTTGAACACTATTTGGACTCAAATTTAGAAACCAATTACATATTTGGACTCGTGAGGTTATTGTTCAACAATATCCTCCATTGATCTCGGGTTTTAACTATGTGGGCCTAGGGTTAATGTTTTGTTGACTTCTAAGATTTTGATAAAGATCAAATCTTTATCATATGGAGTTAATTCCTATATCTTTATTTGACCTTATTATGTATTCTTTGGCAATATTTTAGTCGTTTAGAGGCCGAGGATAGAGGAAAACACATTTTGGAAGGTTAAAGCTTCACTGGATTAGGTAAAATATCCTGGCTAACCTCGACTTGAGGAAATCTTTCTTAAAACAGACTTATGCGATACGTGCTACATGTTTGGCAATAACGTATATGCAAGGTGATGAGTGTATATAAAGACATCAAGGTTATATCCTATTTGGGGTAAATTTTAAGCTTCCTTATGCCTTGTTGATACACGTTCCACTTGTAACTTTATTTATTTGTTTGTATGATTACTTGTGTATTTTATTCATGCTACAAATCATGTCTACGCTTTGGATACCATATTTGAACATGGTGGGCTAATTGTATGTTGTATTACAAGTTGTAGTCGTATAACTACGCTATGCACATGCATTTTATAGATATTCTTATCTCTTTTACATATGCATACATCTATTCATATGGTCCTCTTATATGGGCTAAGGTTGTGGAATATGAGTCGTCCGTGTGGTTTGAGACGATTATGGCACGTGAGTTTTTCATGTGAATTAGATGAGTATGGCACTTGAATTATTTGTGTGTTGAGCGTGCTGGTCAAGTTCCTATTTTGCGTGTGGATACAGATGCATCTTTCTAGATTGATTTCCCATGTTTCTTTTATGGTGGCATACATGCGGTTCAACACGAGTTTCATGGCACTAGGAGGATGTTGTTGTAAAGTTTGAGTCTTTATCTTGCATAGATATTTAGAATCATGTAAAAGCATATATATATATGCTAAATATAGCTTATCATCTTTATATTCTTATTCGGTACCTTGACTTATGCTTTTGATTATTTTTTCTTCAAAGCATGTCCAATATCTCCTGCTTTGATTGGGTTATTTTCATACAAGATTATTGGTTATTTCTTTAACTTTGTGTATGCTCCCTGTCTCACACAAGGTAGGGATAAGGTCTTCATACACTCTATTCTCTCTAGATCCACTTGTTGGATCACACTGATTATGTTGTTGTTGTTGTCTACCTTTGAGTATGCTTATGAGCTACATGTAACGAAAAGTGAGTATCTTTTGTAAATAACCTCAACTTTGTTGGGGGTTAGCATTGATACTTACTAAGTATACGTTGTCTTTTTGTACTTATACTATACTTTTACATATTTTTACATAGATCTTGGTATTGGTCCTATCGGCGTTTAGGAGGATGCCTAGGAGAGTGGCTTGGAGATTTCTTGGTGAGCTATTGTAATTGGATTCACAACTTATGGATTTCCCTTCCTATCTATTCCACTATTTTCTTGTTCCAGACAGTACTTTATATCGTGACTATATTGTACTCTATTTAGTAGCTCATGATTTGCTACCAATTCTTGGGATTGTTGTAGTACTTTCACGCTCCAAATTAGAGGAGGCGTGGCCGG
>ML436065.1:0-50000 GCA_005239525.1 Nicotiana knightiana | reverse complement strand
AGGTTTACCTTGAGTCTCCTCAGCAAGAATCCGCACAGCTACTAACAATCAATACCTGGATCTGCACAAAAATGTGCAAAAGTGTAGAATGAGCACACCACAGTGGTGCCCAGTAAGTATCAAGACTAACCTCAGTGAAGTAGTGACGAGGACTAATCAAGACACCCACTGGTCTAATAAATTAACAGGTATAAAAATAGGAATGACAGGACATGACACCTATCTAATAACTACACAATATGGTAAACAACATAACAACTACAATGCGAAAGGAAATACAGCAATTAATGACTGAACATCATAATAATACACAGAAGGATGGACGGGAACACATCCTAAGCCCGAATATCACAACACAATATGCCACGCCCCGAAATCCCACCATCGGGTCGTGATGGCGTCTAACGTTGAACCCGCTTGACAAGCCAACGTATATAGCTAAACTAGCATGAAAATCTCAACTTTTCAGAATAAGCTAAAACACTTAGAGATTAAATCAGCGGAATAAATACAGCTTTAAGCTAAGTAAAGACAATCACAATATATATTGACGCAAAATTTCCCAAACCTGGAGTCACAAAATCACGAACTGTCTAAGAGTGCTAAATACAAGTCTGAAAGGAAATACGTGTATGCCTTTGAAACTACAAGAAAAACAACACAGAATCGAAGACAAGGGGATGGAAGAGACGCCAAGGCCCACGAACGCCAGCGGGTATACCTTGAAGCCTCTATGATGAGCTGGAAGACACTCCCACTAATGATGTCCTCCGGGTCCGGCTGCATAATCTGCACAACATAAAAGAAGTGCAGGTGTAGCATCAGTACAACCGACCACATGTAATGATTAAGTGCCCAGCCTAACCTCGGCGAAGTAGTGACGAGGCTAGAACCAGACTACCAAATAAACCTGTGCAGTTCAAATATATATATATATACACACACACACACACATATACACAACGAACAAGAAATATAGGGAGAAAACAATTAACAAATGAAGGGGAACATGTTGTGGGGAGATAACAGTTTCATATAAAAAATCTTAAGAAGGAAAAGAACAACAAAGCCAGCATATCAACAAGGACAAGAAATCACAAACTTGCACGGCATCACCTTTCGTGCTTTTACTCTCTTCCTCACTATGCAATGTATAATGTAATCAATGTAAATCATGGCACGGCATCACCCTTCGTGCTTTTACTCTCTTCCTCACTATGCAATGTATAATGTAATCAATGAATATTGGTATGGAATGGTACATCGTACGGCACGGTATCACCCTTCGTGCTTTACACTCTTTCCTCACAATTTCAAATAATGCATGACATCACCCTTCGTGCTTTAACACTCTTCCTCACCCAAACAACAATCACAAACAAGGGCAAGGGAGTAAACAGAACCGATATAGAAATCCCGGCAAGGGAACAATAACAGAAATATCAACATCCCAGCAAGGGAGACAATATCAAACAATGCACGGCATCACCCTTCGTGCTTTACTCTCATTCTCACCAAGACAAGTGCACGACATCACCCTTCGTGCTTTAACACTCTTCCTCACCCAAATATCAATCACAAACAAGGCAAGGAAGTAAACAGAATAGATATAGGAATCCCGGCAAGGGAACAATAACAGAAATATCAACATCCCAGCAAGGGAGACATTATCAAACAATGCACGGCATCACCCTTCGTGCTTTACTCTCATTCTCACCAAGACAAGTGCACGGCATCACCCTTCGTGCTTTAACACTCTTCCTCACCCAAATAGCAATCACAAACAAGGCAAGGAAGTAAACAGATAGATGTAGGAATCCCGGCAAGGGAACAATAATTAAATAATTAAATCCCCCCAAGGGTAACATCAATTAAACAATTAAATCCCGGCAAGGGAACATCAACTGCACAAGTAATTCCTGGCAAGGGTATAATTCAATAACTCTTTCTCTTTCTTTCACTTTCATTTCCATGATTATTCTATCACTTGAGCCAACGCTCCAAAGACTGTAATATCACATATTTCTTCCTTATTCATTTCACAAATTGAGCCAATGCTCCAAAGACTGTAATATCACATATTTCTTCCTTATTCATTTCACAATTTGAGCCAATGCTACAAAGACGTAACATCTCATATTTCTTCATTATTCGTTACAATTTGAGCAAATGCTCCAACAGAGTTTACAGAATACAATTTCCTTCACATATTCTTCACAACATATAGAAATCATCAATTAAGCATGGAAATTACCACAAAATCAGAATATTCATAATATAAAGACTCACGGTCATGCTAGACACCAATGTATAGATACTCGTCACCATGCCTATACATCGTACTCTACAATTAGCAAGTAGCAACCAAGACTCAACTCCTATTCCCTCAAGCTAAGGTTAGACCGAACACTTACCTCCGGTCCAAAGTATAGCTATCAACCTTCTAACACCGCCTTTCCTTTAGAATTTGACTCCAGAATGGTATTATCTAAGCATAATCAACTCAAGTATATCAATAAGGATTCAATGATTCAATTACATGGCCTAATTATCCATTTCCTAGCATACTTTCAAATTTATCAAAATACCACCTCGGGCCCACTCGCTCGGATTCTCGAAACTCTCGAAAGAAACACCCACCCAAGGCCTAAGGATCATAAATATACGATTTTTACTTGATTTCACGGCCAATTCACAGAAAATTCTAAGGTGATTACAAGTTCTAGGTTACTACCCAATTTCTTGAATTTTTACACTAATTTGTGTAGTTAATTAGGCTAAGATACATGCATGAAACAAATTTATGGGTGGAAATTACTTACCTTGCAAGACCAGGCCTAAAGCTCTTAAAAATGGTGGAAATCGCTTAAGGAAGGAGGTGAGAAATGAGGAAAATGGGTTTAAAACTCGTACTTAAACTCACTGCCTGAACAGTGATCGCACCTGCGATGGCTTGGACCGCACCTGCGGAATTGGGCTGGGGGTCTGGGATTGCACCTGCGAAAGGGGAGACCGCACATGCGGTCTCGATCCTGCGAGAAATGCGACGCACCTGCGATGGCTGGCCAGGCCACTGGTGATCGCACCTGCTATGCTTGGGACCGCACTTGCGGTCTCGCACCTGCGATTCTGGGCAACCGCACCTGCGGTCACACCAGAGCAGGTGCACCAGCAGCTGAGTTTGCTGGTTTTTAGCCCCGTGTGGTGTCTGGGAGGCACCTGGGCATACCCGAGCCCCCGTCCAAATATACCAACAAGTCCTAAATTATAAAATGGACTTGCTCGAGCCCTCGAAACACTCAAAACAATGCTAAAACTCGAAATCACACCCCCAAACCTCAAGAACCAAACTTAGGAAATTTTAAGTTTTCTAACTTCGCTAACAACGTGCCGAACCGACCTATACATCTCGGAACGACACCAAATTTCACAGATTACTCACACAACATCCTACGAACTTGCCTGTACGATCAAATCGCCAAAACAACATCATACACATAGAATTAACCTCAATATCCATGAATTCTATCAAATTTCATTAAAACATCAATTTTTCCATTTTTAAGTCCGAAACACGTCAAACGAAATCCGATTTCAACCAAACTTTATAGAAAGTTCCTAAAACATATATAAGACCTGTACCGGGCGCCGGAACCAAAATACGGGCCTGATACCATTACTTTCTAATCAGATTTCATTTTGAATTTCCTTAAATATTTTTAGAAAATAATTTTACTCAAAAATTCATTTCTCGGGCTTCGGACCTCGGAATTCGATTCCGGGCATACACCCAAGTCCCATATTTTCCTACAGACCCTCCGGGACCGTCAAATCACGGGTCCGGGTCCGTTTACCCAAAATGTTGACTGAAGTCAAATTTATTCATTTTAATTTCAAATCTTAGCATTTTTCACAAAATTTCATATTTAAGCTGTCCGGCTACGCGCCCGGACTGCGCACGCAAATCGAGGCAAATACAAATGAGGTTTTCAAGGCCTCGGAAGTATGGGATGGCTAATAACATAGGTCATGACCCTTTGGGTCGTCACACAATAAGGACAAGTAGTGGCTCAACACTGCATTAGTCTCCACACCATACCTTAGCCACAAATACCATAAAAATGATCAAAATCTTCGAGTGTAATCTTTCACCCGCAAGTTTCGATATTGAAGCTTAAGGGAATATCCTTTTTAAAGAAAAATTCTTTTGAAATATAATTTTCCCAAGAGATGTCTCTAAGACAAAGTTTTCTTAAAGATAAAAGCTTTTCAAATATATTTTTTTCAAAGAAAGTGTCCTGCTGTCACGACCCCAAATCCTAACCGGTCGTGATGGCGCCTATCGTGGAACTAGGCTAGCCGACTACCGCGCGTTCATAATTTCTTTTGAAAATCCCATTTAAGTTTCAAGCTTTTTATAACAATATACGGAAATTTACTTAACATAATAAACCAAATTTTATGTACAATACTGCCATCCCCAAAACCCGGAGCCAACATGTCATGAGCATCTAATGAAATAAGTCAAAATAAAGTATTAAGATACAAAACTCTGAATCAAAGATAAATACAACAGGAAGGGAAAGCAGAGATGTTGCGAACGCTGAACAGCTACCTCTATATCCCTATGATTTGGCTCCGCTGCGGTACATATATAAGCTAACGCTCGATCTATGCTCTTGAATCTGCACACAGAGGTGCAGGGAGTAATGTGAGTACGCCAACTCAGTAGTAATGGAGATAAATCAAGTCTAAGTAGCAAGGAATCACATAAAATAGATGTCACAGTATACACAACCTTACTTTCCAATAGTATACATAATATACGAAATCATCATGCCTTCGAAATCAACTTCATAAAAGTTCTTAAAACAATGCACATTTTTAGTAACTTTAAAACAAAGATTTGGTATGCAATGAATGTAGTGAATTCATAAGTAGCCCCTCGGGCGAAAACATGTTTCATAAACAGCCCCTCAGGCATTTCCTCACAATCCCTCAGCACCTCACATTCACTTAGCACCTCACAGTCACTCATGCCTCCCAATCACTCGCACTCGGTGCGCTCACTGGGGGTGTGTACAGACTCCGGAGGGGATCCTTCAGCCCAAGCGCTAATATCACTCAGCACCTCACCATCACTCTTGGCCCTCGGCCACACTCGGTAGAACCACTCGAAAAGCCCATCGGGCGAAGTAATAGAACGGGGTACTCGACCCTAAAACATCAATTTAATGCTCATGTAGTGTAAATCAAGCTGAGTTTCAAATAAAATAGTATGCATAATGATGCTGAGTAAAACCATCAACATATAGTGAGGAAAACAGCAGTAAAACACCCTCAAAGGGTCTAAACAGATCGGCACGAGGCCCCAAACACGGCTTATAGCCCAATATTTCACAATTCTTTAAAACATAATTTAACACAAGTTTTGAGTAAATACGCAACTCAATAGTTGCCGCGGAGAGGACCTAGTCCAATCCAAAAATCAGTACGCGCCACATTTTTCGTCATCCGACATGTGCGCCATTTCCAAATTCATTGAGAAATAATGCAGTCCGGGGTTCCATACCCTCAGGACAAAATTTAAGACCATTACTTACCTCTACAGGACCGCGACACTAGTCCGCTATGTCTTTGCCCCTCAAATTGGCTCCCGATTGCTCCGAATCTACCCAAAACCAGATAACATCATCAAAATATACTCATGGAGCACAACCCAATCGAAAATCATCAAATTTAAACAAAATCTCGAAATTCGGCCAAACCCGAGCCCCGAGCCCAGGACCCACGTCTCAGAATCCAAAAAATTTTACATCATTAGAAACCTCGTCCTCCCACTATTCTATACATACCAAGAACACTAAATTCGGACCACAATTGCCATTCCAAAATCTCAAAAGAAATCCCAATTCCTTTCCTCCCATTTTTCCAACTTTTCTTACCCAAAACCTTAAATTTTCAAGCCTAATATCAATAAAAATAGCATAGGAACAGGATTAACAAATCAAAGAACTCACTTTAGTTGAAGAATCTAGAAATCTCCTCTCAAAACCCTCTTCAATGGACTCCCCTGCATGCAAATTGATGAAAATTAAATAAATTTCGCGGAGGGGTTCCTTTTATACTATTCTGCCTAGTCATTTCCGCACCTGCGGAATATTGGCCGCACCTGTGGTCCTAGGTGCGCACCTGCGAAAAACCAACTTAACGGAAAAAATCGCACCAGCGACTTCGCAGGTGCGACAATCCCCTCGCACCTGCGAACCTCTCTTTGCCCAGCAATTTCTCGCGTCTACGACTGCCCCTTCCACACCTGCGTGATCACACCTGCGACTCCACCTTCGCAGGTGCGAAAACACCAGCAGCAACACAGCAAAAAGTTTCCAAAATCCATTCCAACTTCCCGTCAACCATCCGAATCAATCCCGAGCCCCTCGGGTCCCCAACCAAACATGCCAACCTATCCCATAACGTCATTCAAACTTAGTCGATCCTTTGGAACACCAAAAACAACACGAAAACACCAAATTTACTTCAAATTCAAGCCTAAGAACTTCAAAACTTCAAAAAATTTCCAACTACGCCGAAACCAACAAAAACACCTCCGATTAATCTGAAATTTTGCAGACATATCCAAAATGACATTACGGACCTGTTCCAACTTCCGGAATTTCATTCCGACCTCGATAGCCTAAATTCCATTGCCGACCAAAAATAGCCAAAAACTAACTTTCGCCAATTCAACCTAATTCTACACCGGACATCACAAAAAGATTCCGAACACACTCCTAAGTCCCAAATCACGTAACAAAGCTATTCGAGCCATAAAATACGCATTCCGAGGTCATTTATCAATAAGTCAACTCTAAATTGACTTTCTCAACTATTAGGCTACTTTAAAAGGCTAAATTCCTAAACTCTCACCATAACCACTCGGGACCCAAACCAATTTATACAATACGTCAAAAACAAGAAAGCGATACATAACAAATGCAGAAATAGGGGAAATGGGGTAAATCTCACAGAACGACCGGACGGGTCGTTATATCCTCCCCCTCTCAAAAAAATGTTCGTCCTCGAACGAGTCTAGAAACATACCTGGAGCCTCGAATAAGTGAGGATACTTATCCCGCATTTCCCGCCCGGTCTACCAGGTGGCATCCTCCACCGGCTTCCCTCTCCACTGAACCTTTACTGAAGCTATATCCTTGGACCTCAGCTTCCTGACCTGACGACCCAAAATAGCCACTGACTCTACCTCATATGACATATCACCCTCGAGTTGAACCGTGCTAGAGTCCAAAACATGGGAAGGGTCACCAACATACTTCTGGAGCATCAAAACATGGAATACCGAATGGGTACTTGATAAAATGGGAGGCATAGCAAGCCTATAAGCCACCTCCCCAACCCTTTGAAGTACCTCAAATGGCCCAATGAACCTGGGACTCAGCTTCCCTCTCTTCCCGAATCTCATAACACCTTTCACGGGTGACACCTTCAGCAACACCTTATCCCCAACCATGAATGACACATCTCGGACCTTCCGGTCCGCATAACTCTTCTGCCTAGACTGCATTGTGCGAAGCCGCTCCTGAATCAACTTTGCCTTACTCAACGCATCTTGAACCAAGTCTGTGCCAAATAGCCTAGCCTCGCCCGGCTCAAACCAACCAACTGGAGATCTACACCTCCTACCATACAAAGCCTCATATTGAGCCATCTGAATGCTTAACTGATAGCTATTATTATATGCAAACTCCGCTAGTGGAAAAAACTGATCCCATGAATCACCAAAGTCAATCACACAAGCACGCAACATGTCCTCCAAAATTTGAATGGTACGCTCCGACTGCCCGTCGATCTGAGGATGAAACGCAGTGCTCAACTCAACCTGAGTACCCAACTCTCCCTGCACGGCTCTCCAAAACTGAGATGTGAACTGAGTGCCTCTGTCGGAAATGATAGAAACTGGAACCCCATGCAAACGGACAATCTCCCTGATATAAATCTCAGCTAACCTCTCCGATGAATACGTAGTACCAACAGGAATGAAGTGTGCGGACTTGGTCAGCCGATCCACAATAACCCATATAGCATCAAACCTCCTCGAAGTCCGTGGTAGTCTAACTACGAAGTCCATGGTGATCCGCTCCCACTTCCACTCCGGAATACCAAACCTCTGAAGCAACCAACCAGGTCTCTGCTGCTCATACTTAACCTGCTGACAGTTGAGACACCGAGCCACAAACTCCACGACATCCATCTTCATTCTTCTCCCACCAATAATGCTGCCTCAAATCCTGATACATCTTCGCGGCCCGGATGGATGGAATACTGCGAACTATGAGCCTCTGCTAGAATCAAATGTCGAAGCCCATCTACATTGGGCATGCAAATCCTGCCCTGCATCCTCATGACCCCATCATCACCAATAACAACATCCCTGGATCACGGTGACATACCATGTCCTGAAAAACAAGCAAATGTGGATCATCATACTAGCGTGCTCTAATCTGATCATAGAGAGAAGACCTGGACGCTACACAAGCCAACACCCTTGGAGGCTCTGATAAATCCAATCTCACCAAATGACCTTCTAAGGCCTAAACATCAAGAGCTAATGGCCGCTCTGCTACTGGAAGGTAAGCTAAACTCCCCAAACTCTCTACTCTGCGACTCAAGGCATCGGCCACTACATTGGCCTTCCCCGGATGATATAAGATAGTGAGATCATAATCCTTGAGGAGCTCTAACCATCTCCTCTGACGCAAATTCAAGTCCTTCTGCCTCAACAGATACTGCAAACTGCGATGATCAGTGAAAATCTCACACTGCACTCCATACAAATAATGCCGCCAAATCTTCAAGGCATGGACAATGGCAGATAACTCGAGATCGTGCACTGTATATTTCTTCTCGTGCACCTTCAACTGTCTGGACGCGTAGGCAATGACCCTACCATANTCTGGTCAAAGGCGAAGCAATCGAAGAGAATCCCTCCACAAAGCGACGGTAATATCCCGCCAAACCAAGGAAACTCCTAATCTCTATAGCTAAGGACGGTATGGGCCAACTCTGCACCGCCTCTATCTTCTTCGAATCAACCTGAATCCACTCACTAGACACCACGTGCCCTAATAAAGCTACCGATCCCAGCCAAAACTCACACTTGGAGAATTTCGCATAAAGCTTCTCCTCCCTCAATCTCTACAACACAACTCTCAAATGTTTAGCATGCTCTTCCCGGCTAGGAGAATAAACCAGGATGTCATCAATGAACACAATGAAGAAGGAATCAAGATAAGGCTGAAACACGTTGTTCATCAATTGCATTACGCAGCTAGGGCATTGGTCAGCCCAAATGACATAACCAAGAACTCATAATGACCATACTTGGTCCTGAAAGCAGTCTTCGGAATATCAGAATCCTGAATCCTCAACTGATGGTACCCAAATCTCAAATCAATCTTGGAAAACACTCTGGCTCCCTGAAGTTGGTCGAACAAATCATCAATACGGGGTAAGGGATACCGTTCTTCACCGTAACCCTATTCAACTGCTGATAGTCAATACACATATGCATGGACCCATCCTTCTTCTTGGCGAACAACACCGGTGCACCCCAAGGTGACACATTAGGCCGAATGAACCCCTTATCCAGGAGCTCTTGAAGCTTCTCCTTCAATTCATTTAGCTCCGTTGGTGCCATACGATATGGTGGAATAGAAATAGGCTGAGTGCCTGGCACCAGGTCAATACCAAAATCAATATCCCTGTCAGGTGGCATGCCTGGCAGGTCTGCAGGAAACACATCCAGAAAATCACGGACCACAGGAACTGAATCGATAGCGGGAGTCTCACCCCCGACATCCCGCACAAAGGCTAAATAAGATAAACACCCCTTCTCCACCATGCGCTGAGCCTTTAGGTAAGAAATCACCCTGCTAGGCATATACTCGGAAGAACCTCTCCACTCAACCCTCAGACACCCCGGCATAGCTAAGGTCACGGTCTTAGCGTGATAATCAAGAACATCATGGCATGGAGATAACCAATCCATGCCCAAAATCACGTCAAAATTGACCATGCTGAGTAATAGTAGGTCCACTCGGGTCTCCAAACCCCCAATAGATATAGTGTATGACCGATACACATGGTCAACAACAACAGTATCGCCCATCGGAGTCGACACATTAACAGAGGTGACTAGAGACTCACGAGGCATATCTAGAAAATCGGCAAAATATGAAGAAACATAGGAATATGTGGAACCAGGGTCAAATAAAGCCAAGGCATCACGGCAACAGACTGAAACAATACCTGCAATCACGGCTGAGGCCATAGCATCCAGCCTGGCTGGAAATGCATACATACGAGCCTGACCTCCCCCTCTAGGGCGGCCTCTGGCTGACTGACCACCACCCCTGGCTGACTGGGTGGGCAGTGAAGGGGTTGGAGCTGAAGTCGAGGACTGGCCCCTCTGCTGAGAAGATCCACCGGAACGGTGGGGACACTGCCTCCACCCGTGCCCGAACTCTCCACACTCAAAACAACTACCCGGAGCTGGAGGCGGGGACTGATAGAAACCCCTAGCACCTACACGACCACTGGAAGACTCCTGTACAGATAAGCCCTGAACGGGAGGTGCTCGAGCTGCACTCTGAGCTGGGAGGGCACCAAAAGAAGTACGACCCAACTGAAAACCACGGGGACCCTACCCCGATGATGCACCACTATAAGCTAGGCGGCTGACTGAGGTGGCCTGAATGAACGGCCCCTACCCTGCTGAAACTGTCCCCTGAAGGGAGAACCACTGGAACTGCCCGAACCACGAGGCCTCTTAGCCTCCCTCTCCTCCTGCTCCTGGCGGCGAACAGACTCAATATCTCGGGCTATGTCAATAACCTGCTCGAATGAAGCACCCGACACCCTCTCTCGAGTCATGAACAACCGAAGCTGATAAGAAAGACCATCAACGAACCTCCTCACCCTCTCCCTATCAGTAGGGATAATCTCATAAGCATGCCTAGCCAACTCGAAAAATCTCATCTTGTATTGAGTGACGGATAACTCTCTCTGGCGCAGCTGGTCAAACTGCCTATGCTGCTCCTCTCTGTGGGACTGAGGAACATACTTCTCCAAAAAGATCTCGGAGAACTGCTGCCAGGTAAGAGGTGCTGAACCAACCGGTCTACGCCTCTCGAAAGACTCGCACCAAGTAAACGCAGCACCCGCAAACTGAAAAGTAACAAACGAGACCCCACTGGTCTCCAGGTCTCCAAAATACCTGCGGTGCGCAGTATCCTCTGGCACCTATCTAGAAATTCTTAGGTATCCTCGCCCTCTGTACCACTGAAATTAGGAGGCTGAAGTCTGCTGAATCTCTCCAACCTGCGCTGCTCGTCCTCAGGCATAGCAGGGACCACATAATCTTGAACTGGAGCAGTTGGCTGAGCTGGGGTTGCTCCTGGTGCCTGAAAGCCCTGTGCAGCCTGCTCAGGTGCCTGGGCAGCTGGAGTCTGATTACCTCCCCTGGCCTGAGTTGTGGTGGCAGAAGAAGACATGGCAACAGCCTGGGCCAAACTAGTGCATACTGACCATATCTAAGACAGGGCCTCCTGAAGACCCGGAATAACCATAGGCACTGTTGGTGCCTGAGCCTGTCCCGCTGGGATACCATCAGCGGGAACCTGATCACGATCGGCAGGGGGATCCCGAGGTACTGCCCCAGCTGCTGCGCGGGCTGGCCCCTACCTCTACCATAGCCTCAACCGCGGCCTCGACCTCTCGCTTGTCTAGCCAGTGACTGGTCACCCTGATTGGTATGGCGTGTCCTCACCATCTATGAGAGAATGAAACAAAGTAAGTTCAAATTTAAAAAATCAATAGATCAGCACGAAAGAGTTCAAGAAAGATAGAATGCTTCCTAAAAGTTCGGCAACCTCTCGAAGATAAGCACAGACGTCTCCGTAACGATCCGCAAGACTCTACTAAACCTTCTCATGACCGTTGAGTCCAATGAAACCTAGAGTTCTGATACCAAGTTGTCACGACCCCAAATCCTAACCGGCTGTGATGGCGCCTATCGTGGAACTAGACTAGCCGACTACTGCGCGTTCACAATTTCTTTTGAAAATCCCATTTAAGTTTCAAGCATTTCATAACAATATACGGAAATTTACTTAACATAATAAACCAAATTTTATGTACAATACTGCCATCCCCAAAACCCGGAGCCAACATGTCATGAGCATCTAATGAAATAAGTCAAAATAAAGTATTAAGATACAAAACTCCGAATCAAATATAAATACAACAGGAAGGGAAAGCAGAGATGCTGCGAATGCTGAACAGCTACCTGTATATCCCCACGATTCGGCTCCGCTGCGGTATATATATAAGCTAACGCTCGATCTCTGCTTCTGAATCTGCACACGGAGGTGCAGGGAGTTATGTGAGTACGCCAACTCAGTAGTAATGGAGATAAATCAAGTCTAAGTAGCAAGGAATCACATAAAATCAATGTCACAGTATACACAACCTTACTTTCCAATAGTATACATAAATATATGAAATCATCATGCCTTCGAAATCAACTTCACAAAAGTTCTTAAAACAATGCATATTTTTAGTAACTTTAAAACAAAGATTTGGTATGCAATGAATGTAGTGAAGTCATAAGTATCCCCTCGGGCAAAAACATGTTTCATAAACAACCCCTCGGGCATTTCCTCACAATCCCTCAGCACTTCACAATCAATCAGCACCTCACAGTCACTCAATCACTCGCACCCCAGAATATCACTCAGCACCTCACCATCACTCTTGGCCCTCGGCCACACTCGGTGGAACCACTCGAAAAGCCCCTGGGGCGAAGTAATAGAACGGGGTACTCGACCCAAAAACATCAGTTTAATGCTCATGTAGTGTAAATCAAGCTGAGTTTCAAATAAAACAGTATGCATAATGATGCTGAGTAAAACCATCAACACGTAGTGAGGAAAATAGCAGTAAAACACCCTCAAAGGGTCTAAACAGATCGGCACGAGGCCCCAAACACGGCTTATAGCCCAATATTTCACAATTCTTTAAAACATAATTTAACACAAGTTTTGAGTAAATACGCAACTCAATAGTTGCCGCGGAGAGGACCTAGTCCAATCCAAAAATCAGTACGCACCACATTTTTCTTCATCCGACATGTGCGCCATTACTAAATTCATTGAGAAATAATGCAGTACGGAATTCCATACCCTCAGGATAAAATTTTAGACCATTACTTACCTCTACCGGGCCGCGACACTAGTCTGCTATGCCTCTGCCCCTCAAATTGGCTCTCAATTGCTCCAAATCTACCCAAAACCAGATAACATCATCAAAATATTCTCATGGAGCACAACCCAATTGAAAATCATCAAATTTAAACAAAATCTCAAAATTCGGCCAAACCGGAGCCCCGTGCCCACGTCTCATATTCCGAAAATGTTTACATCATTAGAACCCTCATCCTTCCATGATTCTATACTTACCAAGAACACTAAATTCGGACCACAATTGCCATTCCAAAATCTCAAAAGAAATCCCAATTCCTTTCCTCCCATTTTTCCAACTTTTCTTACCCAAAACCTTAAATTTTCAAGCCTAATCTCAATAAAAGTAGCATAGGAACGGGATTAACAAATCAAAGAACTCACCTTAGTTGAAGAATCTGGAAATCTCCTCTCAAAACCCTCTTCAATGGACTCCCCCGCATGCAAATTGATGAAAATTAAATAAATTTCGCGGAGGGGGTCCTTTTATACTATTCTGCCCAGTAATTTCCGCACCTGCGGAATATTGGCCGCACCTGCGGTCCCAGGTGCGCACCTGCGAAAAACCAACTTAACGGCAAAAATTTCACCTGCGATCATTTCTCCGCACCCGCAGCATCTCAGGTGCGATGTACCTTCCGCACCAGCCACTTCGCAGGTGCGACAATCCTCTCGCACCTGCGAACCTCTCTTTGCCCAGAAATTTCTCGCGCCTGCGACTGCCCTTCCGCACCTGCGTGATCGCACCTGCGACTCCACCTTCGCAGGTGCGAAAACACCAGCAGCAACACAGCAGAAAGTTTCCAAAATCCTTTCCAAATTTCCGTCAACCATCTGAATCAATCCCGAGCCCCTCGGGTCCCCAACCAAATATGCCAACCTATCCCATAATGTCATTAAAACTTAGTCGAGCCTTCAGAACACCAAAAACAACACGAAAACACCAAATTTACTTCAAATTCAAGCCGAAGAACTTCGAAACTTCAAAAATTTGCCAACTACGCCGAAACCAACCAAAACACCTCCGATTAATCTGAAATTTTGCATACATATCTAAAATGACAATACGGACCTGTTCCAACTTCCAGAATTCCATTCCGACCTCGATATCCTAAGTTCCACTGCCGACCAGAAATCGCGAAAAACTAACTTTCGCCAATTCAAGCCTAATTCTACACCGGACATCACAAAAAGATTTCGAACACACTCCTAAATCCCAAATCACCTAACGAAGCTATTCGAGCCACCCGCATTCCGAGGTCATTTACCAATAAGTCAACTCTCAGTTGACTTTCTCAACTATTAGGCTACTTTAAAAGGCTAAATGCCTAAACTCTGACCATAACCACTGCGGACCCAAACCAACTTATCCAATACGTCAAAAACAAGAAAGCGATACATAATAAATGCAGAAATAGGGGAAATGGGGTAAATCTCACGGAACGACCGGCCCGGTCGTTACATCTTTAAACATAGTTTTCTTCAATATAAATATTTTTCCTACTATTCTTCTCCAAAGGGACATCCTTCAACAAAGTTTTATTTAACATAAAAAAATTTTAAATAGTCTTTTCCAAAGTAATATCCTTCAACATAGTTTTATTTAACATAACATTTTTCAAACATTCTTTTCCAAGGGATGTCCTTCAAACATAGTTTTATTCAAGATAATTGTTTTTCAAATTGGACTTTTCAAATAATTGTCTTTCAAACATAATTCCCTTGATAAAATCTACCAGCATCTCATCCCGTAGTTCCGAATTCATCACACAATACAGAGGATCTCCCGGAATATCTCCATAGTCCCAAAAATAATATGCACTGCTGGGGGATCTCCCGGAATACGTCCATAGTCCCAAAGTAAATATGCAGTACAGGGGGGATCTCCCAGAATATGTCAGTAGTCCCCAATTTAAATATGTAGTACATGGGGGATCTCCCAGAATACGTCTGTAGTTCCCAATTTAAACATGCAGTGCCACAAATTCAAGTCAACAATGAGAAAATAACACAAGCCAAATAATTCCAAGTAAGGACAAGTCGACTGAGATATAAGTTATCCAAACCCCTTATGAGGTTGAGAAATTATGCGAGATATTCAACAATTCAATTAATTATAGGTATTTTATGAAAATATAGCATGACAATAAAAGAGGCCAAACCTTTGGTCAAGTCAAACTAGGGTCAAGTAGGCGTTAAAGGTAAATCCTAAAGTAATTATCTCTAATCAAAGCATGTAGAGGTGAAACTAGCAAATAAGGACTCAAATGTATCAAGAACAACTTAATACAAGGTGAATATAAGGACTTAAAACCCTTAAAAGATCCACCTTCTACAAATAAGTCCGAGCACACACTCGTCACCTCGCGTACACGGACTACAATAAACATAGAAGACTCAAATCCTAAGGGGTAATTCCCACACACAATATTAGGCAATATACTTACCTCAAAGACGACAACCCGGTACTCTAAAATGAACTTCTTGGGTGAAAGGCTTCCGGACAGCTCAAAACCAACTAGAACAACTTCAAAACACACATAAAACTTATAAGGAACTATTCCCGGATAATAAAGATTCAATCTTTACAAAAATCTAAAAATCAACCCAAAAGTCGACCCCTGGGCCCGCACCTCGGAACCCGGCAAATTTTACAAAATTCGAATACCCATTCCAACATGAGTTCAACCATACAAAAATTACCAAATTTCGATACCATTTCTGTAACGACCCGTCTGGTCGTTCCGAGAATTTTAGTTGTTTTCCCTATTTATGCTTTATCTTATGTTTCTTAGCCTATTTATGTTATGTTGGGTCAATTGGTTCGGGTTCGGAGTGGTCGTGGTGAGACCTGAGACACTTAGTCTCTTAAATTGGCTTAATAGTTGGAAAAGTCAATTGGGTGTTGACTTATTGGTAAACGACCTCGAAATGTATATTTTATGGCTCGGATAGCTTCGTTAGGTGATTTGGGACTTAGGAGTGTGTTCGGAATGTGATTTTGATGTCCGGTATAGAATTAGGCTTGAATTGGCAAAGTTGAGTTTTTTGCGATTTACAATCGATAGTGGAAAGTTAGCTATCAGGGTCGAAATAGAATTTTTGAAAGTTGGAGCAGGTTCGTAGTGTCATTTTGGACGTGTGTGCAAATTTTCAGGTCAATCTGATGTGTTTTGGTTGGTTTCGGCATCATTGGCGGAATTTAGAAATCTCAAAGTTCATAGGCTTGAATCTGATGTGGTTTTGGTGTTTTGGCGTTGTTTTGGGTGTTTCGAAGGCTCGACTAAGTTTGAATAAGGTTATGAGACTTGTTTGTGTTTTTGGTTGGGGTCCCGAGGCGCTCGGGATGATTTCGGATAGTCATCGGAGAGATTGAAGTTTGAAAATGCAGCTGAAGAAGCTGCTGGTGCTAGGCTTCTGGTGTGGCCGCACCTGCGGAAGGGTAGCCGCAGGTGCGGGATGGCTTGCGCAGGTGAGAAAAGGGGTCAGGCTGGAGAAAGTTGCAGGTGCGAGACATGGACCGCACCTGTGGAGCCGCAGGTGCGGATGATTCACCGCAGGTGCATGATTTGGGCCTTAAGTGTATTTCCGCAGGTGCGGTTTCACTAGGAAGGAAGTATAAATACTTGTCTCCGCGAATTTTTGGCATTTTTCTGCATTCTTGCATGCGGGTTGAAGCTTTTGGGAGCAAATTGAAGAGGGTTTTCAAAGGATTTCCGTGGAGGTAAGTTTCCTAGACCTAAAACTCGATTCTATGTTGATATTTGATGGATTAATCTTGGAATTAGTGGAATTTATTTGCATAAATTGGGGAAGTTAGGGCATGAGAAATTGGGACTTTAATTGAGTAATTGAAGGGGCTATTATAGTCGGATTTCGATGATTTTTATATGTATAGACTCGGGAAAGGGTGAGGATTATTGTGGTACAACTTTTATAGAATTCCGAGACGTGGGCCTAGGGGTCGGGTTAGGCTAATTTTGGGATTTGTGCCCAATTGTGATAAATTTCGAATGGGTTTCGTCTTCCTTGCATATTTTGATGTTATTAATCTGATTTTAATATACTCTGAGCATTTGGGAGCCGATTTGAGGGGCAATAGCATCGTGGAGTAGTTTTCGGGCCGGTTTGAGGTAAGTAACGATTGTAACTCTAGACCTGAGGGTATGAAACCCGGTATTTCACTTTGTTTTTGGTAAATGAGGTTTCACACATGCTAGGTGACGAGCGTGTGGGCGTGCACCGGTAGGATTGTGACTTGATCCGTCTCGTGGCGACTATTATGCTGCGTATTTGATTTGAAATCAGGAGATGTCCTTTATTTTTTAGGTTTATATTATATTATGGGCAGTATGCCACGTTTGGGGCCTTGTGCCGATCTGCTTAGACCCCCAGGGGTATTTTTACACTATTCTCACACTATTTTTGATTGAAAATTGTGAACTCAGTCATGTTTATTAATTGTTTCCTTTTTCACTGTTATCCCAATGTGTTAGACTACTATGAGGTATTTGGAGCTGAGTCCCGTGATGTTGAGATGAGTTGCTCGAGTGGCTTGAGAGGTTGACTGAGTGAGGCCGAGAGTCGAGTTTGTGAGGATAGTTATGGATAGGGCTGCACGCCGAAGCATATATAGATATTGCGTAGATCGGGCTGCACGCTGCAGCACATATATATTGGATCGGGTTGCACGCCGCAGCAATATAGCGTTTGGGCTGTAGGATCCCCTCTAGGAGTCTGTACACCCCCAGTGAGCGCAGTCGACTGTTATTTGGATTGAGTTGCATGCCGCAGCATACACACACACACACACACACACACACACACACACACATATATATATATATTATTCGGATCGGGCTGCACACCGCAGCATACGCTATGTGGATCGGGCTGCACGTCGCAACTGTTTGTGTGGATACATGGTACCCGTTGAGTGAGAGTGTAGAGTGTGAGCATTGAGTATTGATAAAGGAGTCACGAGTGACTGAGAGATCTTACGTATGAGTGATATTGTGCCCGAGAGGCTATAAATTGTGAGATTGTTGTTTTTCCCTCATTTCACACTGGGTCCCTTTAATAGACGTTGAGTTAATGTTTTATGCAAGTTTAGAAAGGGAACCTAAATTTGTAAAGTATTTGGTAAATGTAGTCTTTTGGATTACTCCATTTGTTTTCACTGGCACATAATTTTATGAAACTATCACTCTTAAATGCTCGTCACTGCACTCAAGTCTTTAGTTGCTTTGGTTACTTACTGAGTTGGCGTACTCACGTTACTCCATGCACCTTTGTGTGCAGATCCAGGTACCAGATCTGAGCGTTAGCTGATTTCTCCTTTGCTCAGAGGTTGCTCAAGGACAGAGGTAGTTGTTCGGCATCCCCAGCTGGCCTTCTTTTCCTTTCTTAGCTCATAGATTTCTAGTATTCTCCAGATTAAACTAATAGGGGCTTGTTATCAGATTTTTTTTTTTTTTGTATTTATCTCTTTAGATGCTCATAACAGTTGTATCTAGGTGCTGGCTTGTGGTTAGATTTGATTTTTGTGCTTTTACTGCTGTTAATTATATCTTTAAAACAGGAACCTTAAATGAATTACTTGACTTGTGATATTAAACGGATGGTTTTTGTGTGTTACTCTTAGTAGTTGGTTGACCTAGTTTCATGATATGCGCCATCACGGCCTATGTTGATTTGGGGTCGTGACATTTTCGTCCCTCAAATCATGAAATTTTGTTATGAAAATTTTCTTCAAAAACCAACATTTTTCCTAACTAAAAACATAATTTTAAATGATAAAAACAAAGACTAATTCATAGAATATATTAAATTCTAAGTGAAGTACACTAACCTAATCGAATTTCTTGAAAACCCACCAAGAATCACCAAGAACCGAGCTCTAGAAGTCAAAATGTTATATAAATGGTGAAACCCTCGAATTTAGGAATATATTTTTTCTGGCCAGGCATTTGTGCATCACGATCGCCAAAGAAGGGATGCGATCACATAGAAGGAAAATAGCTTCTGCAAAAAATTGAGCTACGCGATCGCGGAAGGGCGTATGCGATCACGTATAAGGGGGTAGGCAGTGTTATGCGATCGTGTGGGGAGACGCGCGAACGCGTTGAACAAAAGGCAGTACCTTACGTGAACGCGTGGTACCTGATGCAAACGCGGAGAAGAAATAACCAATAGCCCCTAGCCCCTAATTTCTACTATGCGAACGCGGGGAAGGGAATGCGAACACGAAGAATAAATGCAGGGCTTCGCGAATGCGAAGTGCCTAACGCGAACGCGAAGAAGGATTTTGAGGCAGTAGGCAACAACACATCACGAACGCGAAAGGTTGTTCGTGATCGCAAAGGAGAACACCAGAATAAGAAAAACAGCAGTTCAAAAATAGGAGGAATTGACCCGTAACTCTCCCGGAACACACCTGAGGCCCCCGAAACCCCGTCTAAACACACAAACAAGTCATATAATCTAACACGGACTCGCTCGAGGTCTCAAATCACATCAAGACACGAAGAAACTACGAATCGAACTTAGGAACTTTCAAATCCTCAAACTTCAAAACTCGCGCCGAAACCTATCAATTCAACCCGAAATGACGCCAAATTTTGCAGACAAGTCGCAATTCACATAACGGAGTTGCTCCAACTCTCAGAATCGTATTCCAACCCTGATATCCCAAAAAGTCAATTGTGGTCAAACTACTCCATTTTCCAAACTTCAAATTTTCCAACTTTCGCCGAATTGTCTCAAATTACTCCACAGACCTCCAGGTCCAAATCCGGATGCAAGCCTAAGCTAAAAATCACCATACCAAGCTGTTGACATTATCCAAAACTTATTTCGAAGCCGTTTATATAAAAAGTTAAAATTCTAGTGAAATTCCACTGCTTAAGCTTCTAAAACTAAGATCCTTCTTCTAATTCGACTCTTAATCATCTGGTAACTGAATTCAACCATTCACACAAGTCGATGTAAGCAATGTGAAGTTGTTCAAGACCTTACGCCACCGAACGGAGCTTAAATTCGCAAAACGACCAGTCGGGTCGTTACATTCTCCCCCTGTTAAACAAATGTTCGTCCTCGAACGTGCCAAGATTCGCCTCGAACTCATCAAATCACTGAATGCACACTTCCAAAATACACCCACGGGTGATCCCACGTCACCCCAATCTACATAAGTCTGACGACACCACATCAACTGCGATTTAGCCCTTCTACCAACACCGATAAGCCTCAGACCCCGAATTCTCACCTTCTTTTCATTTCCAAAAGACCCGATCCTAAATCCATATCCTGTTTCAGTCTCAACCAGCTACATCAACTCATGCCTACACCCACAAGGTACGACCACACAACATAACACACCACACATAGGTCTTTACTAACACTTCTGATCACAATGGCTGTCCAAAATCCACTCAGCATCGACAATTAGCCTCATATCCGATAGAACTCTATTTCAAACCTCCATCATATTGATAATAATGCAAGAAACACGAGGGCCTCATACTTGACACCCGAATCACCAAGACACAACTAACACCACCGGGCACACATCCCGCAAGCTAAAACTCAAGAAGCACAGAACGAAAATGACTGAATATGAAAAGAGAAGCACATAAGGAAACTAGAAAACAAGCCCGACAGGCACAACCCTCTATCAATACTAACCTACATAACAATATAACAAGGAAGAATTAAAGCACATGAACAAATCATAAGGATCCCATCCTGGTATAATTTCCACCGAGGTACTCAGCCCGGTTCAAACATATCGAATCACAAGAGATCACGAGGGTCTCGCCCTCAACTCTAAATCACAAATAGGATACGTACCCCACCAACTGAAACTTTTCACTAGATCACTTCCTTCAACAAAATTACAACACGTGCTGGCTCCCACATCGGTGGAGCATAAGAATCACAGCTCGTAACCACTATACTCAAGAATCACATCAAGCCTACTGTACTGGACAATGGGAATTACTACTAGTCCCATAGATCTTAATGATGAATGAAAAAAACGATAGACACGTGCTACCACTCTTAGAATATCCCAGCATGAGAAAACATGAATAATAGAGTGCAAAGTATAAAACTCACTCCTAAATGAAACAACAATTAAGCAAAACTCGTCCTGACCAGCAGAACTATAATGAAATACAAATGTTGTCCCTCTGTAATAGATCAAAACATACATGTATGATAACATCTGTCACAACGGCCTCCAGCCTACTATACGAAATGCATCAACGAGTCGGGCCTCCCCCTCTTGGGCGCCCTCTAATCACCTGAATACCCTGTTGTGACACACCTGCCCGGAGCCTGGGACAATCTCTCACCGTATGGCTGACATCTCCACACTCAAAACTCCTCTTTGCTGACGTGGCTATGGAAACTATGCAATACGAGTACTATGAGACCCACGAGTACCTAAAACCCCATGCGAATCCGGTAATGCAAATGAACTGGCTGACCCACAAAACCTCTACCGTGACGCACCCTGCCTCCAAAATAAGGACCAGCAGATCTCTCCGGTCTAAGAGGCCTCCTCGCCTCCCTGGACTCTCTCTTCTGATCTCGTCTGTCCACTCGCTCCCGATCCCACATGCCCTCTAATCGGCTAGCGATCCCTACCACCTACTAAAATGAAACATATGACTCCAACTCACGAGCCATATTGTACTGAATATCGTGCTTGAGCCCTTCAATGAACCTACGGGCCCGCACTCTAACTGTAGCAACTAAGGCAGGTGCATGCCTGGCCAAATCATTGAATCTGATGGCATACTCTAATACTGACATAGTTCCCTGGTGCAAATTCTCAAACTCCGTGCGCCATGCAAAGGGACTGGGGTACAAACTCTCTCAAGAACATCTCTGAAAACTGACCCCATGTAAGTGAAGCTGACTTGGCCGGGCTACACAACTCATATGCCAGCCACCACTGATAAGATGCTCCTTGAAGCTGGAACGTGGTAAAAGCAACCTCACTCGTCTCAAAAATATCCAAAGTGCAGAGGATGCTATGGCACTCCTCCAAAAAACCCTGTGCAGTCTCTGAAGCTAATCCGTTGAATGTATGAGGGTTATATATCTTGAACCTTGCAAATATAAGCTGCTCTCCGTCAGATGTTGTTGCTCTGGCCATGAGTTGAACTGGAACCACAGGCTGTGTCACCATGACATCTGGAACCTGACCAACGTGAACTCACTGCTCTGGAGTGTGGGCGGTGGAATTCTGGGCTCCTTCCCCGGTCGGTTAAGTAACTAGTGCACCCGGAATCAATCCCGCCTGAGCCAATGTACCAAACATACTCGGGAACTGTGCTAAAGTTCTCCTGAAGTCCGAGGGTAACAACAGGCACCTTCGGTGCCTGCCCCCCAATTAGAACCACTGGCGGCTCCTGAACGACTGCTCTAGTAGGTGTCCTAACTACGGCACGTGCTCCTCGTTGACCTCTGCCTCTGCCCCTAGCGACATCTGTCCCGGGGTAACGTCATCAGGAACCGAAGCTCGTGTCCTCGCCATCAGTGAGAGAATGGAACGATAGTTTCAACTTTGAATCAATGAATTCGCACGATGGCATGAAGAAAGTGGAATTTTCCTAATAGTTCTGTAGCCTATCGAAGATAAGTACAGATGTCTCCGTACCGATCCTCAAGACTCTACCAAACTCGCTTATGACTCGTAGCACCTATGAACCTAGGGATATACAATGCATATTCCCAAAACTTGGTAGTACAAGTCATAAGCTCTATAAAGTTTACTACAACTTCCAAATACAACTGTTTGAAAGTAAGTAAAAACAGTGTAAATATAGAATAAGAAGGTGATTCCGAAGCATGTGAACACGACAACAGGTTTACCTTGAGTCTCCTCAGCAAGAATCTGCATAGCTACTAACGATCAATTCCTGGATCTGCACAAAAATGTGCAGACGTGTAAAATGAGCACACCACAGCGGTGCCCAGTAAGTATCAAGACTAACCTCAGTGAAGTAGTGACAAGGACTAGTCAAGACACCCATTGGTCTAATAAATTAACAGGCATAAATATAGGAATGACAGGACATGACACCTATCTAATAACTACACAATATGGTTAACAACATAACAACTACAATGCGAAAGGAAATACAGCAATTAACGATGGAACATGATAATAATACACAGAAGGATGGACGGGAACACAGCCCAAGCCCGGAAATCACAACACAATAAGGACAAGTAGTAACTCAACACTCCATTAGTCTTCACACCAGGTCTTAGCCACAAATACCATTAAAATGGTCAAAATCTTCGAGTGTAAACTTTCACCCGCAAGTTTCGATATTGAAGCTTTAAGGGAATATCCTTTTTAAAGGGAAATTCTTTTGAAATATAATTTTCCCAAGAGATGTCTCTCAGACATAGTTTTCTTCAAGATAAATGCTTTTCCAATATATTTTTCCAAAGAAAGTGTCCTTTAAACATAGTTTTCTTCAATATAAACATTTTTCCAAATATTCTTTTCTAAAGGGATATCCTTCAACATAGTTTTATTTAACATAAACATTTTTCAAATATTCTTTTCCAAAGGCATATCCTTCAACATAGTTTTATTTAACATAAACATTTTTCAAACATTCTTTTCCAAGGGAATGTCCCTCAAACATAGTTTATTTAAGATAATTGTTTTTCAAATTGGACTTTCCAAATAATTGTATTTCAAACATAATTCCCTTGATAAAATCTACCGGGATCCCCTCCCGTAGTTCCGAATTTATCACACAATATAGAGGATCTCCCAAAATACGTATGTAGTCCCAAAAATAATGTGCAGTGTTGGGGGATCTCCCGGAATACGTATGTTTTCCCAAAGTAAATATGCAGTGCATGGGGGATCTCCCAGAATACGTTTGTAGTCCCCAATTTAAATTTGCAGTACAAGGTGGATCTTCCAAAATACGTCTGTAGTCCCCAATTTAAATATGCGGTGTAACAACCAAAGACAACAATAATAGCACTGCCGAAAGCTCGTACATCACCACATCAAATACAAAGAAATCATGACAATGACACAAGGTACGGCGCATAACTCAATACAAGAACTTCAATTCACAAAGAAGTAGTAGAACATCGTTCACAAGGAATAATCACGGTAAAGAATACTAAGTGTAAAGAGAACAGCTTGACCAGGGAAAAACAAGACAAGTAACAAATCCACAAATTCAAGTCAACAATGAGAAAATAACACAAGCCAAATAATTCCAAGTAAGGACAAGTCGACTGAGATATAAGTTATCTAAACTCCTTATGAGGTTGAGCGATTTTGCGAGATATTCAACAATTCAATTAATTATAGGTAGTTTATGAAAATATAGCATGACGATAAAAGAAGTCAAACCTTTGATCAAGTCAAAACAGGGTCAAGTAGACGGTAAGGGTAAATCCTAAAATAATTATCTCTAATCAAAGCATGTAGAGGTGAAACTAGAAAATAAGGACTCAAACATATCAAGAACAACTTCATACAAGGCGAATATAAGGACCTAAGAACCCTAAAAGGTCAATTTTCTACAAATAAGTCCGAGAACACACTCTTCACCTCGCGTACACGGACTACAATCAACATAGAAGACTCAAATCCTAAGGGGTAATTCCCCCACACAAGATTAGGCAAGATACTTACCTCAAAGATGACAACCCGGTACTCTAAAATGGACTTCTCGGGTGAAAGGCCTCCGGACGGCTCAAAACCAACTAGAACAACTTCAAAACACACATAAAACTTATAAGGAACTATTCCGGATAATAAAGATTCGATCTTTACAAAAATCTAAAAATCGACCCAAAATTCGACTCCTGGGCCCGCACCTCGAAACCTGGAAAATTTTACAAAATCTGGATACCTATTCCAACATGAGTTCAACCATACAAAAATTACCAAATTCCGATACCATTTCGTCCCTCAAATCATGAAATTTTGTTTTGAAAATTTTCTTCAAAAACCAACATTTTCCCTAACTAAAAACACAATTTTAAATGGTAAAAACAAAGACTAATTCATGGAATGTATTAAATTCTAAGTGAAGAACACTAATCCAATGGAATTGCTTGAAAACCCACCAAGAATTACCAAGAACCGAGCTCTAGAAGTCAAAATGTTATATAAATAATGAAACCCTCGAATTTATGAATATATTCTATCTTCCCAGGCATTTGTGCATTGCGATCGCGAAATAAGGGATGCGATTGCGTAGAAGGAAAATATCTTCTGCAAAAAAATGAGCTACGCGATCGCGGAAGAGCGTATACGATCGCGTATAAGGAGGTAAGCAGTGTTATGGGATCGCGTGGGGAGACGCGCGAACGCATTGAAAAAAAGGCAGTACCTTACGCGAACACATGGTACCTGATGCGAACGCGAAGAAGAAATAACCAATAGCCCCCAACCCCTAATTTCTACTATGCGAACGCGGGGAAGGGAATGCGAACGTGAAGAATAAAAATGCAGGGCTTCGCGAAGGCGAAGTGCCTAACGCGAACGCGAAGAAGGATTTTGAGGCAGTCGGCGACAACATATCACGAATGCGAAAGGATGTTCGCGATCACGAAGGAGAACACGAGAAGCAGAAATACAGCAGTTCAAAAATAGGAGGAATTGACTCACAATCCTCCCGGAACACACCCGAGGCCCCCGGGACCCCGTCTAAACACATAAATAAGTCATATAACCTAACACAGACTCGCTCAAGGTCTTAAATCACATCAAGACACGACGAAACTACGAATCTCACCAATAATCGAACTTAGGAACTTTCAAATCTTCAAACTTCTAAACTCGTGTCGAAACCTATTCAATTCAACCCGGAATGACGCCAAATTTTGCAGACAAGTCCCAATTCACATAACGGAGCTGATCCAACTCTCGGAATTGCATTCTGACCCCGATATCCCAAAAAGTCAATTGTGGTCAAACTACTCCATTTTCCAAACTTCAAATTTTCCAACTTTCGCCGAATTGCCTCAAATTACTCCACGGACCTCCAGGTCCAAATCCGGAAGCACGCCTAAGCTCAAAATCACCATACAAATATGTTGACATTATCCAAAACTTATTCCGTAACCGTTTATATAAAAAGTCAAAATTCTGGTCAAATTCCACATTTTAAGCTTTCGAAACTAAGATCCTTCTTCCAATTCGACTCCAAATCATCCGGTAACTGAATTCAACCATGCACACAAGTCGGTATACACAATGTGAAGCTGTTCAAGACCTTACTCCACCAAATGGAGCTTAAATTCTCAAAACAACCAGTCGGGTCGTTACAAAGATGTCCCCAATCTACAGCTCAGGGTATTAGCTATTACATTAACCTTCTATGGACGATATGGAACATTTATGTTATAATATTCTAACCAGTTAAGCTTTTGTCTGTGATGTGGACTCAATTCTTTCTTTTAACGATATACGTAAGTCTTTTATAACTTTAAGAATGTCAACATCTATATTTCATGGATAATACTAAAAAATCTTAAGTGCATCTTATCGTAACTAACTCTGGTTCATAGATTGAATAATTCTTTTTGTGCCTTCTTAGCTATCTTAAATTAATTTTCCTAGCCGTTCTGCCACTAATTGCATGAATACTTGGCTTATATAGTACCATGCATACTAGAATTTTTTGTAACTCATATGATCTCGAATACTAATTTTGATTTTACTTCCCATTCATTAGTCATGGTAGGTACCACTTTCTTATGGAGTGCATACAATGTTTTAATAAGACAGTTGTTACAGTATCGTTTCTTCTATAATATCGAATTCAAGTTACTATACTTAGGTCAAAGCCTTCTTCCTTATTTCCTCAGCTAGTTTTTCATTGAAGTACTTTGGGGAGACCCTATGACTCTTGTAAAGTTGCGAGTGTATGCCATCGTATTCCTGATGGAATTTTTGATATTGTTACTCGCATGTAATTATCCTTAGTTACTTACCTTTATGCCCTTGTGCTTGTAGGGTTACTTCTGAACTCAAATTTTGATTGTCTCCCTAGTGGCACTCTCTTTTATATTCGTGCCAAGTATACGATACCTTTAACTACCCCAACTCCTATCTGAACATTTTTCAAGGATTAAGATCTTGTATCTGCGAGACTAAATTTACTATATTGGGTTCACTACGTTTATATTGCATGATTTTTCTCATTTATCTGAGACTCTTGTATAGCCATAACTAGGGTCTTCCTTAATCAACTATTAACTACTCTTCGCCTCATTCCCAAATCTATATTCTGCATAACCACTCTTGGGTTATGTATTTTATCTTCACTTACCTCTTTCAATGGCTCCTTATGTATCAAGTGTCTATTTGTACTTATTTATCAATTAATATCCTTGCCGGGAACCCTTACTGCCTCTTCTCGGTGTCATGCTTTCATAACGTTCTAGAGTTGTGACAAATCTATAGGATCTGAATAAATGCAATCTCATTTCTTCCGCTATTTTACTAAATTCTACCTTTACCATTATATGTTTATCTGAACCACTTAACTCCGAGTTAATACCATATTACACCATCTTTCCCCCTTTAAGGAATACTAACATTTAATGCTCTAAAGTTCTACCTGTAGATTGTATTACCTCTTTATCTTCGACATCTTTTTACATTTTCAATGACCCTTACATACCTTGTGGTAACCCTTCTGACCATGGATAATTGATTTTTTTATGCACGAGGGTGAAACCTAGTGTAACTGCACACTTAGTCCTTTAAGCTTAACTATGCTCACAATGCTTGCTTTAGGGAAGCGTCTTCATGAATGACATTTAAAGGTTATTCTTCTGTTTTTCATTCTATTATTTTCGGAATGCAGTTATAATATTCTCATGATATCGACTATTACCGAATCCTCTGGTCCGTAATTCACGTTCGATTTATCTTGTTTACTAGCCCATACTGATTTCTATTACTCCAGGGTTCTAACTTAGCCTTCAGGTAATCACATTGGATTCACCAGCTCATTTTCTTTAAATGAGGATATGACTTTATCGCTTACACTCTTTTAAAAGTCTCAAGGCCTATCTCCTCTTGTCTTTTCCTTCACTTGACTATAGACTCTGCCATCCTGTCATATTATGATTTACTAATACCACCCATTTATCACATCTTACTCTTGATGCGTCATTTACTCTTTTCTTATTGTCCTGCTAATGTTTCTGTCCATTACCTTATTCTGAAAACTTCAGCAAAACATTCTTTCACTTTTAGCTCCCCTTGCTCCATCTCAACAGCACCTCGGGTTGCCTAATATTCTTTCTTTACTAGGGACATGAGTCATTCTAAGGTAAATATTATTCCTTCTAGAATTCCAATGCCTATCTTCTAAATTGTTTGAACATTCTAATATTCATATCTAATTGTACTATTCTAGAGTGCACCACCTAGGTGTCTCATAAGGAAAACTATTATCATGTTTGCAATATCCTTTAGAAATGTCAACTAATGCCAACAATCCGTCTACCATTTTGGGTTACACTAATCCTAGCTGGATCCTGATATCTTATCCTTCTCTTAAATTTTATATGTTAGCTCCCATACAGCTTAACTGAGATGGGTGTGGCTAATAGTGCATACCTATATTAGTGTTGAAAGTAATCTCACGATGCTTATATTTCTCTACCTGAATTGTAAACATTGAAAATATTCACTAACTGCTTACCTCGTACCCTTCTTCATCTTGCTTCTTTTACCTATTGAAACTCGTATTTACCTTGTGATGCTTTCATAGTTTTTTACCATATGGGTGGATAGACATCCATGCCTTAGGGCTCTTTATCAAGAAGCTTACACATATTAGTATACATATCATCTGCTAAACACCTCACATTTACTCATCATAAGCATGATGCAAAATCGTGTTCCTTTGACTAAACTCTTCCTCGGCCACATTTAATCTCGTACCAGCTATCTTCATTCTAGATGTAGGCATTGATGTATTATAAAGAAAATAGAATTTAGGATTTTGAATTCTTAAAACTGAGCTCTACCACATGATATAGAGTAAGAAGAAAGAGTGACAACCCTAAATGCCCCGTAGCCTTCTGCGTATAAGTGTGGTGCACAACACACTAATAAACAAGACTCTACTAGAGACGGCCTGTGGACTCCCTAAGACAAACCCGGCTCTGATACCAAGTTTGTGATGCATCAAACCGAGGGAGGTGTGGCTGGCACCAAGTGCCATACTTGATCCTGAGCGTACCACTCTGTGACTATAAATTTAAGGGTGACCTTCAACTTAGACAAGGTGTAATGACCCGGCCAGTCGGTTTGTGTATTGTAGCCTCGTACCCTTATTTATTGCTTCTTCTATGTTCATTAGTGGTTATAGTACTTGTCAGGGTGATTGATTTGCTTTCGGGGATGTTTCGATGTGGATTGGGACACTTAGTCCCAAGGTTGGAAAATTGAGTTCGATGTCACAACCCAAACCGCAGGGCCATGACGGGCACCCAGTGTCTTACTCAATCGAATACCAACGAAATGTATCTTTCTTACCATACTATCATGGGTAAATGAGTCGGGAAGGCCGTCATGAGATAACCAAAATACAACATAAGGGAATACTCAACATAGGACGACCCAACATGATATACAAACTTATAAATGTTACGCGCCTATAAGACCGAAATGATCATTTGTACACCCAAAACATAGGCTGACAAGGCCATACAATCATCCATATAGATGACATATTTCTATAAGCCTCTAAGAGTACATAAACGTCATAAAGGTCGGGATAGGGCCCCGCCGCACCAATCAATACATGTCCAAAGAATCCTCACCAAATAGGAAACTTTAGAGCAAGTGGAGTGGGCCAACACCTTCGGTTAAACTGATAGCCTACTAAGAGGACTGTCAACCTATCTATTGGGACCTGCGGGCATGAAATACAGCGTCCCTAGTCAAAAGGGGCATTAGTACGAATAAATTACCGAGTATGCAGGACTAGTATATAAAAGACATGAAAGAAACATGGAGTAAAGCATTCAACCAGTAAATTTGAACAGCTCTGTGAATCATGAAACTTTTATAATGTCATGGATATGCATATAAATTCCATATCATGCATCAGTATATGTGTACAAACATCATCAAGTCTCTGAGGGCATTTCTTGGGAATACAACTCGAGATGAAAATTTTCAAGAAACTTATTTTCTTCCAAGAAATAGATTCAAAATTAAGGTAAGGAGAAATATGAAAATAAGAGCTTTCGTTCGTAAATTTGTGAAAAACGTCGACTGATTCTACCATAGAGGCCAACAATAGACAATAACTCCCCCCGAACACAGCTTAAAACTTTCATCATATTGTGCTCTCCAAAGAGTAACTCTTCTTAAAATCTCACTCAAAAGGTGCTGAATTGGAATCCCATTCTAACTAAGAATGAGTCATTGCCCTTCTCCGACCCTGACATAGTGGGCGAAATCATCAATATATACTGGCTGATCAAGTGGTGATGCGTATATAATGCCGTAGCATTTCCCCATCAACCATATACATATAATATACGTGTATATAATATTGTCTGGTCCTGGGTCAATGTACATGTATGAAGGAATGCAATGCATAATGAAGTAAGACGATAAGATCTCTCGGAATTTCATAAGATCAATATTCCTTCAGTTAATATCGATAAATAAACTATATCAACTCATATATTTTCTGAGACACATAAACAAACGATATAATAATAGGACACACGGGGAATCAAGAACATAGGCACCCCTAGTACTTCTAAAATTAGAGTCATTTGTGAAAGTTACATGTTTGCTCATTTCGTTGGTATCATATGGATCACGCCAAAAGGAAAGAAGGGATAGTCTTAACATACCTTTTCAATCTTCTCTCTAATCGTCAACCAAGCTCAATATGATCTTCTTACGTCTACAATGAATAAACCGACTTCGTCGTCATCAAATAAGCGTTGTAACTCTCAAATTTCGAAACAAAAATTCTACAAGAAAATAGACAACACCTCTCGCCAAACATCCCAAACAACAACAATATAATTCACAATTAGCTCTCAGATTACTTCAACAACTATTTTGAGCTGCAAGCTCGATTTACGATTAACAAAATATGGTTGGAATCCGGTTCCTTTTCCATTAATCTGCCTACAACATCTATAATATAATACTCATGCTTAGCATATCATTTTCATCCCAAAACATCATAAGAATAATCTTCAAAAATAGTCCACACGCCTAGCACTTAACCTTTACCGCCAACCTCTTGTTTTTCATTTTATCTTCTTCAATCAGCCTAATTAGCACATAGATAAGATTAACAACAGCATCCATAACATAATAAAACTATTTATAACAATTTTCATCCACAACAAACTACATATATAGCCTCAACACAACCCACAAAAAAAAAAATAAGGATTCCTTATGTCATGTCATGAATTACTATCTTGTACATTTTAACTCAAACAACACATGATTAACCTTAAGAAAAATCAAGGACATGATTTACTTACCCTATTCAGTAGATACAACTTGAAATCCCCAGCTGGTGTAGCTCACAATAACCATCAGTCACACCAGAACACTATAGGAGTTGTATTTTCTTCTTGAATCAATCTTTGTGTTCAAGTTGGTGTGTAAGCACTTGTATTTCGCTTTGAAACTCTAATATTCTGAATGAGGGACTGGTTTTTTCCTTAATTAACAAGAAAAATACGAAATATGTGGTAAATTCACTTTGAAGAATTCTCCAACACAACCACAAGATAAAGAACTACGATCTAGAAAGCACCACGGGATTTCTAGTGTTGGATTAATGTTTTTATCTTTGGTTTTCACTCTAGAATCATGGAGACTGCTTGGAGAGAATATAGAGTATTAGGAACTCTTTTGGTTGATAAAATGAGTTAAAACAAGTTATAAGTGACTTAAATACGAGCCATAATTTTCCATCGACTTTGTGGGTCCTAAGGGAGCTGCTTGTGTAGTCTCGCAAAAACGTGAATATCTCTCTACTCCAACATTGTATCTACAAACGATTTAATATTTTGGAAACTAGACTCATAGATATTAAATTTGGTAGGTGGATCATCCCGTAATTCAAAGTATATTTGGAGAAAAGCTCCTATACATTTGACCTAAGTTTCAGCACATTTATGAATGTAACTTGTGATGACCTTTGCTAACTTTTGTTCCACAACTCGCCTGGCTTCAAAAAATAACACGCGACTATCATATGACTAAAATAACTCATAACATAACCCCCTTATTAATTTAAACACCCTAGTATCACCCCAAAAGTACATGTTATAACATTCTCGACTTGTCGACTTTCGACGAAACTTATTTTCTTCAATTCGTTTAGCTTCTAAGCCATCCAACCCTCTTGGTACTTGTTATCCATGATCATAAATATTTGTAACCTCCAAGGTAACATGATTAAATTACTTTATATAAATTCAAAGACGATGTCATTTTGGAGCTTATGTCAATTGACTTACGACGTAATCTCACATACGAAAACATGGGTTGTAACATCATTCCCCCCCTCCTTGGAACACTTGTTCTCGAATGTTAACTGATGCGCTTATCAGTCTCATAACCTATAGGTATTATAGATAGATTAATTCTATCCTTGCCATTTAGGAAACTATTCTGTGAAAAAATCCAAAGGCTTGGGCATTCCCCCCCGTTAGGCCTCTTTCTCACACTACGACCCGTGGGGGGAATTCTTCCAATCTTGTAATTGTTGCTACCTTCTCTCATGCAACCTATAGGACTTTGTCCTTGTATGTGCGCCTATGAAACTTTTCTCTCCTTCTTCTTCCAGCTTTTAGCCAATCTCTAGGCCTTACTTTGTGAACATATACAGAACTATGACAAGGTGTCTCTCTAGGAATCTATAGGTGTACTGAAGTCGTTGTTTGGTACTTTGTCGAACTTACGACTATTGATATATCTAGTTTAATAAACTCGGTTATATATGCTTATGGATTTACTACATCTAGGTAGGTTATACTATACCATAACACTTACCTCAGTTTATTCTTACCGAGGCCTGCTACCCAACTCCTGGTCACTCTCTTGCTGCTTATCCTATATGTATAAATGTAAGTTCTTTAACGCTTTCTCATTATTGTTCATCTTAAGAGTTACAAACTAACCTCATCTCATCTTTGTAACTTGTATCCATCCATTGTTGATTCACCTTAATGTTGACCTACAATTTACCATTGATAACTTGAAACCTCTTACGTAATACACTATCACTAGGGATCACGTCTCATTGGGGGACATCTAAAGTAATTTGCCTGATCCACCTAAGGGCGATATTATACTTCAAAAACTGCATTTCATAGAATCCGAACGTGATTCATCTTATGAGGGTATTCTAATCCTGTGCAATTCATTAAATCCATTTCTTTAAATCATCACTCAATCAAAGGTCTAAACGTCATCCTCTTATCTATCACAATTACACCCTTATTCTACTGCCAAGGCAGCATTTCATCTCTTCAAAATGCTCCTGGGCTTAGACTCCTTTGAGTTCTTTCATTCTATATTGAGCTTTCTATAACTTACACAAACCATCAACTCTCTTGTTTTGATGGGCTTAATTTTGAAGCCTTACCTATTCCTGTCACCTTCTCACACACCTTTTCTTATTTTTACTCCTATCTACCTTAAACATTATCGCTCTACCATACTTTAGCTTGCGACCTACCCATATGTATTTATACTACTCTCAACCTTCGTTTAACTTGCTAGAACCATAGATTTCCTTACGTGCCTTCTCAGTTGTCTTTAAATGTAAGCAATAACTTTTCCTGGTCGTTCTGCTACTTTTTGCAAGAATGCTTGGCTTATCTTATTACCCACGAATAGTGGAATTTCCTGTAGTTGATATGATCTCAAATAACACTTTTAATTTTTTTGACTTCCTGTTCATTAGCTACGATAGGTGCCACTTTCTTATGGAGTGCATACAATTTTGTAGTGAGACTATTGTTATAAGACCATTTCTTCTTCAAGTTACTATGCTTAGGTTGAAGCCTTCTTCCTTATTTCCACAGCTTGTCTTTCATTGCAGTACTTAGGGGAGACCCTCTAACTCTTATAAATTTTATAGCATATTACATCATATACCCGACATAATTTTTGATGTTCTTGCTCGCCTATAATTATCCCTAATTAAATACCTCCGCGCCCTTGTGCTCGTAGGGTTTCTTCTGAACTGATATTTTTGATTGCCTTCCTAGTGGCACTATTTTTTAGTTTTTAAAACTTATACGGTACCTTTAACTACCCCAACTTCTATATGAACATTTCCCAAGGATTACGATATAATATATGCGAGACCGAATTCACTATGTTGGGGTTCACTACATTTATCATGTGATATCTGTTGATTTTTCTGTATTCTCTTGTCTAGCCATAACTAGGCTCTTCCTGAATCAATTTCTAACTAGTCGGTTGTCCATTCTCATATCTATATTTCGCGTAATTTCTCATGGGTTATTTCCTTTGTCTTAATTTACCTCTTGCACTATCTCCTTATGTATCAAGTGTTATTCGTACTTATTTGTCAATAACATCTTGTGCATTAAAGTTTACTGCCTCTCCCTTGCGGCGTGCTTGTATAATGTTATGGAGTCATAACATATCTGTAGGATCTGAATAAATGCTATCTCATTCCTTTCGCCTTTTTTATTGCATTATTCCATTACTATTCCATAGTAACACGAACCACATAACTCTGACTTAATACCATACCACACCATCTTCCCCCCTTTAAATGAGTACTAACATTTAATGCTATGAAGAATTACCTATAAATGTTTTACCTCTTCATCATTGGCGTCATTTTACATCTTTACTGACTCTTACTCGCCTTGCGGTAGCCCTTCTGTACCAAGGATAATTGAATATGCATGAGTGTGACACCCACATAACATGCACACTTAGTCTTATAAGCTTAACTTTGATCACAGTGTTTGCTTTAGGTAAGCGTCTTCCTAAATGAACTTTAAAGGTTATTCTTTTGTTATCCATTCTATTATTGTCGGAACACGATCTCTGAAATTCTCACAATGCCGACTATTATCAAATCCTCTGATCCCTAATTCATGTTCAGCTTATCTTGTTCACTAGCCCATATGGATTTCTATTACTCTAGGGTCTAACTTTTCCTTCTAGTAATCACGTTGGATTCACCAACATATTTCTCGAAATGAGGATATAACTTTATGGCTTATACTATTTTATTGTTTCAAGGCATGTATACTCTTGTCTTTCCCTTCACTTGACTATAGACTCCGTCATTCTGTCATATTTGATTTACAGTTATCACTCATTCATAACATCTTTGTCACGCCCCAAAATCGAGGGACGAGACCGGCACCTAACCAGGTGAACCCGGTCAAGCGGACCTAGATTGCTTTTTCTACCCAACGTGTTCCCCTGTATATATAATGCACCATATTCCATATGAAATAGCAACTTCGGATTTAAGCGTGGGTTTACAAACTTAAGTTTATTTCTCTTTTAGCATTTCAACAGTTGATTCCCAAAAACATACATAATACATACAAAACTTTCCAATACAGACCACGATTCCGAATACGTACAGTTACTACCCAAAATACATATATACACCCACATCATGTCTATGGAGCCTCTACGAATACTAGGAGCTATACCTTACAATACATAACAGACTCAAAAGATATGGCATGAATTACACACGGCCCTGGGAGGAAGTGTGGCTCACCAGTACTGCTGAAAGATGAGCAGGAGGCACCACTAACGCGAGCTGAGCTACCTGCTATGAACCCACCTACATCCATATAAAAGATTTAGCGCCCTCGACAAAAGGGACGTTAGTACCATTGAATAGTACTAGTATGTAAAACAAACTTTACTCTATGTAAAATCAAACAATACACATATATGAGGCAGTTAAAGAAACCCAAACAAATATTGCACAGAGATACAGAGAATCACCAATGAGGTTTCCACAGTTTCTTATTTCAATTGTTTCCCCTGTTGCGGCGCACAACCCGATCCCACCTTGCCATCATACTCCACCCTTATTTCTTCTGTTGCGGCGTGCAACCAGATCCCATCTCACAATCACATTACACCCTTATTACTTCTGTTGCAGCGTGCAACCCGATCCCACCTTATATTTCTGTTGCGGTGTGCAACGCTATCCCACCTTATAATCACATTACACCCATAGTACTTTTGTTGCGACATTCAACCCGATCCCACCTTATAATCACATTACACCCTTATTACTTCTGTTGCGGCGTGCAACCCGATCCCACCTTACCATCACATTTCATAACAAATAATAACAACCCACAATACAATCACATGGCTTCATATCATCAAGAGTACAATCTCATAACACCCAAACGATCATGTGTTCATAATAGTCTTTATCATCCATTAATTCAACCACAAAGATGCTCATCAACAAGAATATAAATTCATTACAACCAACAATCCATATGAAGTTAAGCCACAATAAACCTTGCCAACAATGAGTCATATACGATATTTCCATGGTCATTTAGTTCAATTAGATCAATTCACAACTCCATCTCATCACTTGTTACACAGCCATCATCACTTAAATACATTTACACATTTGAGTTTGTTACCATTCTTTCATACGAACATACTCAAGTATTTAACGAACCTTGCACATGATAGAGTAATCACATAGAAATCACCTTTCACAATTTCAATTATCACAATAGTCAACTAAGAAAATCAGAGAATGAAATCTCACACCTCAACACAACCGGACAATCAATTCAAATATACTCAGCAAGAAGCTCATACCGAATGTTCGGATACCAACAAGGTGACTCTACGAAGATTAAATTTAGCCATACATACCTCGAGTTGTCCCCTTTTAATTTCTATCACAATTCACCAAACCGTCTAGCATCGTCAATCTATTCCACAATATGACATATTTCACTTAGAATTAGGAATCTTTTAATCAATTGAGCATTTTATCAAACACTATGTGACCCCTTAGACTAATAACCCCATTTTTTAGAATAATTATCCAAACTTGTTTTTTCCTTTACTGGATTACAGAGTTTAACTCACATGCATGCAATATTTTACCTTTTATTTTCAAGAACCAACCTATGTGTATTTTATTCTTACCCAAAATCTGAGAAATTGGGGAAATTGGGTGAAGACTTACCTCTTTGAGTGAAGAAGATGACATTAACGCGATAATTTTCGGGCTTGAGTGATTTTGAAAAATCAAATTGGATGATGTTGAAACCTTCTCTCTCAAGAACTCTCTTTTTTTCTCTCTCTATTTTTGGTCAGAAAATCGTTAAAAATGAAGGGAAGGGATGTTTTATAAAACAGGGATCGGGTTTTAAATTTAGAAAATAGGAGCCCCGACAGAGAAATGCAGTCAGGATTCCTGTCGCATAGTTGGCCTTCAAATGGGCCAAAATGGGAACCACACTGCCCAGGTATGCGACCACTATGCGGTCAGCATACCTGTTATGCGATCGCATAGTGCGTCGCATAACCTCCCTCACAAAAACCATAGGGCAAGAATGCGACAACTATGTGATCCACATACCTAAAATGTGATCCCATTCTAGGTCGCATAGTTGTCCTCAATTTGGACAGTAGCCTGTCCAGGTATGCGACCACTATGCGGTCTGCATACCTGTTATGCGATCACATAGTGCATCGCATAACGTGCAATTTCTGAAAAATTTAATCTTTCAAGTTCTGGGATACTTTTTACTCAAAATAGGACCGTTTTAAGAATTTCTATAGTTATAACAGCACAAGGGCCCATTCGGGCATTATTTTAGACATAGAAATTTTACGGGTCTTTACAATCTTACTCATAATGATTTATTTACTCTTTTCTTATTCTCCTAATAATATTTAGGTCCATCACTTTGTTCTGAAAACGTCAATGTAACATTCTTTCACTTTTAGCTCCCCTTGCTCCATCCACTGTTCTTCGGGTCGCCTAACATTCTCTATTGACTAGAGAGGAGAGTCGTACTAAGGTGAATATCTATCCCTTCTAGGATTCCAGTGCCTACCTTGTTAATTTTTATGAGCATGCTAGTATTTATATCTATCTGTGCTATTCTAGGGTGCACCACCCGGGTGTCTCACAAGGAGAACTATTACCATGTTTGCAATATCCTTCAGAAATATTACCTAACGCAAACAATCCATCCACCATTTTGGGTTACTCTAACCCTAGTTGGATCATGATATGCCATCCTTCTCTTAAATTGTATCTATTAGCTCCCATAGGGCATACGTAAGATGGGTGTGACCAATAGTACATTCCTCTGTCACTGTTGAAGGTAACTCAGAATACTTATATTTCTCTGCCTAAATAGTAAATACCGATAATCTTCACTAATTTGTTACATCATACCCTTCTTCACCTTGCTTCTATTAGAATGTGTAATAGAATGTGTGAAGGTATATGCATAACTCTCCCTCTTTATAACATCATGGAACAACATGGAGTGGATAGGAATCCCTCTCACTAAGAAAGGATGAGAACATACGGGAAGATGTAACGCCTATAGAGACATGAACTCTACGATATGTGTTTCTCTTATACAATTCGTCTAACTCTGTCTTATTATGGATTCATGCCAATGAAAGAAGGGAAACCATTTACATGCCTTTGTCTCTTAGTCAATGGCTCAATATTTCAACCTACATTAAGTCATTAAAACTATGGTTAAGTTATAGAACAACTTAAAACGTATTTCTAATCTAGTAGCTCATTTCTAGAAAATTAGGCAGCACCTCCCCCTATAACTTTCACTTCCTCCTAATCGAAATGCCATCAACAACAACCAAAACAAAAACAACGACAATATCACATCCACGATATACCATCAACGACCAGCAACTTAAGCAATAGTACAACGAGCGCCAAGCTCGTTTTATGATTAAACAAACTATAGCTTTAAACCCATTTTCCTTCATGAATTTGTTAACAACATTAAGTACAATACATTCATTTATTCATACTGATTTTCGGCCACAACACAACCTTAAAAATACCCCATAACATTCCAAAAATACAATAGAATAACACCTTAACAAAAACTCGTACATAACTTGTCGAGCGGCAAGGTCAGCTTATAACAAATAAGACAACTCTTTCCTACACTTTTCCTTCAATCAAACTTCATATAAAAAATATCAACATATCATGTATAAGATATTCTCATAACTCCAGCAATATTAACATCATAAGAACACCTTAAAATAGTCCAACACCACATAACAACTCAATATAATTTCTTTGCTGTCGATTTGCATGTTCTGGATTCAATATCTTAGCCAAGACTTAGGTACAATCAATAAAATATGAAGAGGGAGATTCTTAGCTCAAAACAGCATGTACAAACCGAATCCAATCTTAATTCACCTTGAAGAATCCTCCCAATCACAAGCAAAGGGGAGGAAAGGAGTAGCACAATCTCTACGAAGTTTCCGGGGGTGAAATCATGTCATAAGCTCGTAGATCTTGGTTGTGGTAGTAGGGGAACCTTTATAGAGTGGTTATGTCACGACCAAAAAATCCCTAAGGTCATGATAGCGCCGGACATCCATGTCAGGCAAGCCAACTCATTAATTAATTGAAATAACTTTCCGGTTATAACATTTGTGAAAATATTTTCTTTCACTTAATTACATATTAACCAAATAAAAGTCTGTTAATTAAAAATAATGGATTAAAGATACTTAAGCAATTATATCCCAACACATACCCCAAAACCCGGTGTCACAAGTGCATGAGAAATTTCTAAGAATTTATACAATCATTACAAAGCCTGTTCGAATATAACTGGACAAGAAAATTTAAAATGAAATAAATACAGTATGAAGGTGACTCTGTCATCTGCGAATCGCCTCCGGATGATGCAGCTCGCCTAAGTCTCCGAATACTCCACATTTCTAGGAAAGTACCTGTGCAATAAAATGCACAGCAAGTGTAGCATGAGTACAAAAACAACGTGTACTCAGTAAGTCGCCCGCCTAACCTCAGAGAGGTAGTGACGAGAGGTAAAATTAGACACTTACTAGGGTCCGACAATATAATATATGACATAATATGATGAAATACAGTAGACATGTAAGACAGTGAGCAACGAGTACATATCAAGTACAGAAATCCAGGTAATCACTGAGAATAAACAACAATGTACACTTACCTTTTTCTCAAATACATATCAAGCCAATACCAATAGAATAGTACCAAATAGTCATTCACACACAAGGGTAAGACAACCGGTCGGAGTCATAAGATAGTCAACCTCTTTATGCACTACCGAAGGATCGATCGGCCCGTCCCAAAAGTGCATCTCTCAACCTCTCTAGCACTGCCGAAGGATCGATCGGCCCGTCCCAAAAGTGCGGCTCTCAATCTCTCTATGCACTGTCGAAGGATCGATCGGCCTATCCCAAAAGTGCATCTCTCAATCTCTCTATGCACTGCCGAAGGATCACTCGGCACGTCCCAAAAGCGTGACTCTCAATCTCTCTATGCACTGCCGAAGGATCGATCGGCCCATCCCAAAAGTGCGGCTCTCAATCTCTCTATGCACTGCCAAAGGATCGATTGGCCCATCCCAAAAGTGCATCTCTCAATCTCTCTATGCACTGCCGAAGGATCGATCGGCCCATCCCAAAAGTGCGGCTCTCAATCTCTCTATGCACTGCCGAAGGATCGATCGGCCCGTCCCAAAAGTGCATCTCTCAATATCTCTACGCACTACCGAAGGATCGATCGGCCTGTCCCAAAAGTGCGGCTCTCAATATAATAATCCTCTTTGTGCACTGCCGAGGGATCGACCGGCCCGTCCCAAAAGTGCACCTCTCAATATAATATGGTTAGCCTGCTCGTGAATCATACATGCGACTCAGGTGCTCATAAGAATACATACACAAATACAGGGTCTTCCTGCTCGTGAATCACTCAAGCGACTCAGGCACCCAAAGTTACACATATCCACATAATAGATTCGTATTTTATCAAAAAAAATGTTTTTCTTAGGGAAATGATAAAGTCTTTATTAAAAGAAACATGAAATATAGGCTTTGAAATCTTTGTTTTTGAAACTCATTTGTCTAATTTAGTAACACTTCATAATACAACCCAGTCCAGGTACACATATATATTCACAGCGGAAACAATTCTCTTTTTAGAAGGTTAACAATATGAACTCTAGTTGTCTTTTAAACTTTCAATCACGTTTTCGGTCATATTAGCAGTTTAATATTACAGGCAGGGTTACAGGTACACACATAAAGCATGCTAGTGGGTCCTAGGCTACCCGGACATGGCATAATAGTAGCTACGCATGGGCTCTCGTCACCTCGTGCGTACGTATCCCCCGAAGATAATAACATGTATTTAATTCACCTAGGGGGACGATTCCCCCTCACGAAGTTAGAAAGGAGACTTACCTCGTGTCGAATCTACCTCTCGGACCAAGGATGCACCCACAACTCTGAACTCTACACCGGAGGACTCGTAACTAGCCAAATATTGTTCAATTATACCAATCCATGCTCAAAGTAGGGAAATTATCCTATTTATTCAATAAATTTGACATTCTTGAAGAATTCCCAACATTCAACCCCGGGTGCGCACGCTTGAATTCCGAAAATTCTCGAAGGAATCACTCACCCATAGCCTAAGGATCGTTAATATACGATTTCTACATAAATTCATAGCATAAATGAGTAATTCATCAAATTCCTCAAGAACCCTAAATTACTACCCAAATCTTGATTTTTCCATGGAAATCCTTAGATGCTAGGATGAAATCTGGTAAAAAGGAGTTAAGGAGTGAAAAAATGAGTTAGAAATCACTTACCAACATTTTGGAGAAGAAAGAGTGTTTGAAAAATCGCCTCGTATGTCTTTGGGGTCTTGAAAAATGAAAAATAACTGAAAATACCACTTATTTATACTCCTCTCAGGCCCCCCACCACGGTCAGCAAAAAAGGGACCGCGGTCGCGCTAGCAAAAGCCAAGAAAAGTTGAAGAAAACCAAGAAAAATGACTGAAGTGACCTACTTTAGTATTTTGGCCATAACTTTCTCTACAAATGCCCAGATTATGATTTCTTTATCTTTCTCGAAATTAGATACGAAGAGCTACAACTTTACTTTTTTAATCATCTCCAAATTCCTTGTATATCAAAAGATATAGGCCTCCGAAATCGAACCAGTGCCCCAACTCCTCCACCGCGGACCGCGAAGGCACGACCGCGGCCGCGAAGCCCCCCACCGCGGCCAGCACAAAAAGGACCGCGGCCCGCGGTGGTGGGTACAGAAATTTGGCCCCTCAGACCTGCAACAACTATATTTTAGCCTAAAGACATCCCGGGGCCTATCTGGAACTCACCCGAGCCCTCGGAACTTCAAACCGAACGTACCAACAAGTCCCAAATCATCCCACGGACTTGCTCGAGCCTTCGGAACACCCAAAACAACGATAAAACTCAGAATCACACCTCAAAATCCCTAGAATCAAACTTAAGAACTTTAAGTTTCTTGAATTCGTTAACAATGCGCTGAACCGGCCTATACTACTCGGAATGACACCAAGTTTTGCGAGCAAGTCATATTCGACATTATGGACCTATTCCTACTTCCGGAATCGCATTCCGACCCCGATATCAAAATCTCCACTTCCGGCCGGATTTCCCAAAAACCTTCAAATTTCTATCTTTAGCCAAATGACTCCACAATGACCTGCGGACATCCAAATTCACTTCCGATCGCGCTCCCAACTCCAGAATCACCATACGAAGATACTCCCGGACTCGGAATCCCAAACGGGCATCTATAACACTAAAAGGCCTTCCAACCCAAACTTATGAAATTTCTTCTAAAATGCTAACTTCTGCAATATACGCCGAAACGCTCCCGGGTTATCCAAAACCCAATCCGTACATACGCCCAAGTCCGAAATCATCATACGAACCTGCTGGAACCTTCAGATCCTAATTCTGAGGTTGTTTACTCAAAATTCTAATCTTAGTTGATTTCACCAACTTAAGGCTTCTCAAATGAGAATTTTCTTTCCAAATCAATTCTAAACCTCCTGGAATTCAATTCCGCCCACGCCCACGGGTCATAATACCTGAAACGAAGCTACTCACGACTTCAAACTGCTGAACAACGCGCTAGAGCTCAAAATGACCAGTCGGGTCGTTACAGTTTATTAGTGTTTTGGGTCTTATTTGGGTGAGAAATATATGTAAAACAAAGTGGAATCGCTCTTTATACAACGTTGAAAGTTTCCATCGCCTCAAGTGGGTACCAAAGGGGCTGCATGTGCAGTCTCACAAAGACGCAAATAGATCTCCACTCTGATGTCGTATAGATGAACATTATAATGAGTTATAAACTAGACTCATATACCTTCAATTTGGTGGGGGTGACATTGTAACTCCAAGTATATTGGGAGAAAATCTCAGTGACATTAGACCCAAATTTCAGTAAAATTATAAAAGTAACTTGCAATAACTTATTCCGACTTTTCTTTTACAACTTGTTTGATTTCAAAACATAATATTAGAATATTATATGATTATGTTAATCATTGCTATTTTTAAATAAAAGTACGGGTTACAACATCTTTAATTTATTTAGCCTCCAACCCTCACGATACTTCCTTAACACTTGTTTTAACCCATCATTATCTTTGTAAAGGTCCTTAAACTCTACAGTTTCTATTTATTCACTTAAGAAGCATTCTAACATGAAAATATGGGGTGTAACAACTTTTAGCACCTTGATATGATTTCAAACTTATTTCTGTTTTAGCTATATTATGCCAGTTGAACATTATGTTGCTTGTTATGTTTGTTTTTGCATGTTGGTTCACATAACATGTTAATTTAGGTTCCATCATGACCTTGGTGGGATTTTGGGTCGTAGACAAGTTGGTATCAGAGCTCTAGATTCATAAGTTATACGAGTCATGAGCATATCTATTAAACTCGTGTGGATCAATATGGAGAAATTTTCTTATCTTCGAGCGGCTACAAGGCATTTAGGAAATATCCCTTCTTTCTTTCATTATCGTATTATGTTGTCTCATCTTGATGTTTGAATCTTTACTCTTCTGTTCTCTCCAAAATGGTGAGAACACATGCGTCAGCAGCTGCTGGGCAAGAGCCTGGAGAGGCAAGGGCCGAGGTAGGTCTAGAGCTTAGACCCTGGCATGTACAGTGGCAACCGCGAGAGGTGGAGCAACCACAACTACGGATGGTCATACTATAGCCGCTTTAGTGAAGCCATATGTAGTTATAGATGTTTATCAGGTCCTAGATCAGATTGTTCTACCAGGTTTAACATAGGTTTCTGAGGGTTTTATTGATACTCCAGTGATTTATGAGACTATAGTTTGGATTTTGAGTTAATTTAAGGATTTGGAACAGGCGGAGATGATTCATGTGGTCCCAGTTATTTTCCAGGATAGATTGGGAGCCCAGACCCCAGCTTCTCACACCCAGCAGGCCACCGCTATGTTTCAGACTAGAATTCTAGTTGTTTCACCAGTTAGGGTAGTTCATCATATTATTGCAGTACGTCTATAGGTTAAGCTCTCTATATCAGTTGTGGAGTAGAAAGATAATGGATCGGTTCCAGAAGTTATACCTTCATTTTTTGGTGGTGATCTCGTAGTTTATGCACATGACTTCTTAGATAGGTGCCATGAGATTCTGTGTATTTGGGCCTTGTAAAGTCCAATGGAGTTGATTTCACTACTTTTCAGTTTAGAGGGCCAACCAAGAGATGGTGGCAGACTTATGAGCGAAGTAAGCATCAGAGTCACTTCCGCTCATTTGGATTCAATTTTTTTTCTCTTCTTCAAGAAGTTTGTTTCAATCACTAGGAGGGATGAATTGCATAGTATGATTGAGCAGTTGCACCAGGAGGGCATGTAAATTACTGAGTATGAGATGAGATTTAATAAGTTATCTTGCTATGTAGATTTCTTGATTCCCATCGAGATAAAAAAGGTGATCATGTTTATTGAGGGTCTCTATTTTGGTAATCGATTCGGGATGGAACGAGAGACCGAGATGGTTACTACCTTAACTCAAGCTACGGAGATAGCAAGGAGGATGGAGTGCATTTGCAGGCAGTAGATTGAGGTACATGAGTCCAGAAGACACATAGTCTAGTGGATTCAGTGATGCCTCATCTAGAGGTAAAGGTCATTATGGTAGAACCTATTCAGTTGCGTTATCTTATAATGCACCTCCAGCTTACAATTCTTATAGTGTATCTGCATGACAAGGTTCTTTCAGTGGTTATTTTGGTCGTCAGGGGCAGACTCAATCCTAGGAGCCTCACCAACAGAGGGGTTTCTTTGACTGTGGAGATTTAGAGCACGTGAGGAGAAATTGCCCTAGATTGCAGAGTGATACATCTAAAGAAGGTACTTAGACTACGATTTTACCCCAGTAGCTATGCTACCTGCCCAATCATCTAGAGGTTGAGGTCAACCATGTAGAGGCCGCCCTAGAGGTGGAGAATAGATGGATAGAGGTCATGCTCGCAGTTACGCTTTTTCTAACAAATCTGAGGTGTTCGTATCTGATGTGGGCATCACAAGTATTGTCTTACATATGCTTTGGTATTATTAGATCCATTTTCTACTTATTCTTATGTATCATCTTTTTTTTGGCACTATAATGGGGTATATCTCGTGATGTTTTGGATGTTCTTATTTATTTGTCTATGCCCATTGGATATTCTATTGTAGCTTATTAGGTTTATCGGTCTTGTATAATTACTGTCACGACCCAAAATTCATAAGGTCGTGATGGCGCCGGACATCATTGTCAGGCAACCCCCTTATTTATTAATCAAAATAATTTCTGGTTTTTAACATTTATGAAAAAAATATTTCCTTGCACTTTATTACATATTAACCAAATAAAAATCTGTTAAGTAAAACAATAGTTTAAATATTACACTTTAACAAATATAACCCAACACATATCCCAGAACCCGGTGTCACAAGTACATGAGCAATTTCTAAGAATTTATACAATCATTACAAAGCTTGTCCGAAATACAACTGGACAAGGAAATTTAAAACGAAAATAAATACAGTACGAGGGAGACTCTGTCAGCTGCGGATCGCCTCCGGGTGATGCAGCTCGCCTAAGTCTCCAAATCCTCCACATTGCTATTAAAGTACATGTGCAATAAAATGCACAGTAAGTGTAGCATGAGTACAAAAATAACGTGTACTCAGTAAGTCGTCCGCCTAGCCTCAGAGAAGTAGTGACGAGAGATCAAATTAGATACTTGCTAAAGGTCAATTTAGAATATTTAAGTGTGACACTAAGCATGATTATCATAGGCAATTCATTAAAATCAGGAATAATTAATATCAACTCTTTCCCTCATTTAACACTTTAATCCTTCGTCATATTAACAACAATTAATCATCAGGGGTGACTTAATCAAATAACAATTTAATCAACGGGAAGGGACAACTTCTTCCAAAAATCTTTAATACCTTTAAATCTCTGTCATTTCAATTGACAACTTAATATTTCAGGCCAGTACTCAGGAAAAATCATAGCAACTACGCAGTAAATATCATGCGTAAGCAATGCCGAGGGTCGAACGGCGCGGACCAACAAATATAAATTGTGCACTGCCGAAGGGTCGAACTGCTCGAACCATAGATGCATCTATCTACCACGCTCGTGAATCGATCATGATGCGATTAAATTAAAAAGGCTAGCCTGCTCGCAAATCATACCTGCGACTCAGGTGCTCGTATGAATACACACAAATACAGGGTCATCCTGCTCGCGAATCATACATGCGACTCAAGCACCCAAAGTTACACATATCCACATAATAAATCCGTATTTTATCAAGAAAGCAATTTTTCTCAGGAAAGTGGTAAAAATCCTTCTTAAAGGAACATGAAATATAGTTTTTAAATCTTTGTTTTGAAACTCGTTTGCCAAGTTAATGATATTCCATAATATAACAGGCAGGATCACAAAGTACAACACACAAGACATGCTAGTGGGTCCTAGACTACCCGGACAAGGCATAATAGTAGCTACGCACGGACTCCCGTCACCTAGTGCGTACGTAGCCCCCGAAGATAATAGCATGTACCTAATTAATTCACCTAGGGGGGAAATTCCCCCTCTCAAAGTTAGAAAGGAGACTTACCTCGCTCCGAAATTCCATAACCGGCCTCCAAGCCCTTCCGACGACTCTAACGGACGCACAATGCTCCGAAACTACCATATAACGGCAAAGCAATGAAATATACTCTAATATTTGCAACAATTCTAAATTACATAATTCCCCAACCCCGCCTAGTGAAATGACCAAAATGCCCTCGGGACCACGTGCCCGGAATCCGAAATTTCTCGAAGATATATTCTACCCATAGCCTTACTAACTCAAATATACAATTTACTCAAATATTCATGCTCAATTTGTGGCTAAAACTCCAAATTACCATTTTCTAGGTTTCTTTAAGATTTTCCAAATTTTCCTCAATTTCTCCTACCAAATCTATGTAATAATCTTGTATTAAATTCAAAAACGTGAAGAAATTACTTACCTTGCGATCCTTGACGAAATCCTCTCCTTGAAGCTCCTCCAAATCGCCTATGGCATATGAAAATGGATGAAGAAATGACCAAATTCTCGCTTTAAAACAATCTGCCCACCTGCGGCCCCCTTATCGCACCTGCGCTTCCGCAGGTGCACCCAAATCTCCCGCACCTGCGGACAAAGCCTCACAGGTGCAGATCACACCAGATGATAGCAACCTTCAGCTTTCTTCAACTTCAAATATTGATCCGTTAACCACCCGAAATTCACCCGAGGCCCCCGGGACCCCTTTTAATTATACCAACTTGTTCCAAAACATAATACGGACTTGCTCGAGGCCTCATATCACATCAAACAACATCGAAACCACGAATCGCACTCAAATCCCAACTTTATGAACTTAGAAATTTCCAACTTCTACATCTGATGCCGAAGTCTATCAAATCACGCCTGATTGACCTCAAAATTTGCGCACAGGTCATATTCGACATTACGGACCTGCTCCAACTTCCGGAATCGCATTCTGATCTTGATATCAAAACTTCCACTTCCGGTCGGATTTCTCAAAAACTTTTAAATTTCTATCTTTAGCCAAATGACCTACGGACATCCAAATTCACTTCTGATCATGCTCCCAACTCCAGAATCATCATACGAAGTTGTTCCCAGACTCGGAATCCCAAACTGACATCAACAACACTGAAAGGCACCTCAAGCCCAAATTTATGAAATTCTTCAAAAATATTGACTTCCACAATATGCCTCGAAACGCTCACGGATTATCCAAAACCCGATCTGGACATACGCCCAAGTCCGAAATCATCATACGAACCTGCTGGAACCTTTAAATCCTGATTCGTAGGTCGTTTACTCAAAATTCCCATCTTAGTTGATTCTTCCAACTTAAGGCTTCTAAAATGAGAATTTTTTTTCCAAATCAACTCTAAACTTCCCGAAATTCAATTCCGACCACACCTATAAGTTATAACACCTGAAATGAAGCTGCTCACGACTTCAAACCACTGAGCGACGCGCTAGGGCCAAAAATGACCGGTCGGGTCGTTACATTCTCCCCCGCTTAAAACGATTTCGTCCTCGAACGTGCCACGAACCACTCTGGAGTTACCTGAAATCACTGTTTAATACCTCGAGCACCTGCACGTGCTACCACAACCCAATTGAATACATTAGCTTGATCAGATCTGAATATTTCTTCTTTTATCCATATAATAAGCTCAGAACCTAGTTCCAACACTTGAAATTTTCTCTGCCAGGCCTAGTTCCAATATATAAATATTGTATCGACTACCACACAACATACCAGAACATGACTGCATACCTTTGCTGAATTAGCACCATGCACTGCATAACACTTCATCTGACCACAATGACACTCCCTGAACCTTAATAGCCAAAATTTCACGAATCTGGTGCTCCTGATGCACCTCATAACAAATAGACATCCTGCCATAATGCTGACAATACCACCACAACGGAGGAAATGTGAAGAAATTCATACCCAACTGTAGAGTTAACAAATCCTTGAATACCTCATCTTGACTAGAATCATCACTTCATTATGAACCTGAATAATGGTATTTGTTCTTTAATATACACTTCACATAACCTTATTGCACTGATCCCTGATCCGAATAGTCCCGTCTCACCCAGTATGAGCTGCTCAGACAACAAATCACCCCAAACATGGCCAACAGCCTCACATGATACCACATCGCGCCAATAGACCATAACTCGAACAGGATAAATAAGAAATGACTCAGGAAGGGACTATTCAACTCACGCAACTAATATTAACTTTTCTCAAAAATTAGGGAATAAAACACAAGAAAAATAAATACATATTAACCCTTCTCATCATCACATTGTTGCGGCGTGCAACCCGATCCAAATAATATACTCGTGGCGACGTGCCACCCGATCCCATCATAAAACTCACATAAGGAAATATACACGGAGCTGAA
>ML436064.1:730-60595 GCA_005239525.1 Nicotiana knightiana | reverse complement strand
AAAAAAAAAAAAAAAAAAACAACCACAAAACATCACAACATCAGACAACTGGACACTGAGAGGATCCTAGGGGGAACTTGAAGAGGAAGGCTTGTAGGAGGAGGAAACAAGGGTTTTGAGAACCAAGTCCATGCGGGCATTTGCAGACATCTGTTCCTCAAGCAGTTTCTCCCGCAGGGTCTCCACCTGATGCCTAAGCTCAACGTTTTCATTAATCAAACGGGAAACTTCTTCATGAGCAAAACTAGTAGAACCAGGTGCCCCAACAACTTGACTTAGCTGAGTTTCCAGTATGGCATTTTTAGCCTTCAACTTTCTGATCACATCAGTTGCAGCATTTTGAGCATTAATCAGCTGAGAAATGATCAGAGTGCTCCCCCAGCCTTTTCTATACACTCACACTCTTCCAGAGTTATTTTGGAGAAGGTCTGCTTGCGGGTTACTACCTTTGGGATGGCTAGAGGCACATTGTAGAATTGGAACACGCGAATAAGGAGAAATTCGTATGGAACACGGGGTATGAGAACCTTATTGACCAGCTCAAATAGAAGTTGGTACACCAGAAGAAGTGCCTTCTTATGCACTTGTTCCCCATGCTGGATAGCCTGCTCTTTCACAATGGCTCTCCTAAAGTTAGCTTCACAAGCACTCTTGACCAAGGACATCCTCTCAAATGGAACCTGAAGAGCTCTTGCCAATGCAGCAGCATCAAGCACGATATCAACCCCACCTACCAGCACGCAGATATGGTCCCCTTTCACAGTGATAAGAGTTGCATAAAAATTATACACCTCCTCTTCATATACCTTGGGAACAACCTCTCTAAACAGATGATCCCATTGATGGAACTCCACTATCTCCAGAACCTGCCCTATTCCAGCCATCTCAGATATTTCCGGGTAAAACATGCGACCCCACAGTACTTTTTGAGTTCTCAATCTCTCTTGTCCAAGTCCACTGTCACCTGGTATGGTCTTCAGTGAACCGGGTCCCCCAACAGTTTCTCTCTTGTGTTTTCTCAACTTTTCAACTGGCTTCCCTCTATCACGCTCAACTACCACAGTATCGCTCTCAGATAACTCTCTCTCAACCACAACCTTTTTGGATTTGCCACCACTCTTCACATGTGTTGCAGCTTGTTTTTCCACAGCTTCCTCGGAAGCTCCAACCATAGACTTCTGGACCTTTGTAGATATTTTCACTAAGGAACTAGGTTCCTCTTCAGCATCTTCATCAACCTCAACCACTGGAATGTCCTTGTCAGCCACAAGATTCCCTTGCTTCATCAACCTCTTCTTCTTCTTCTTACAACTTTTCTTGCTCTTTTACAAGGCAGATTCGAGAGCCTCTTTCTTCTGCAATCGGGTAGAACGTTACTTGGAAGAGGACTCAGGAGTAACTGCTGGTTTGTGAATCTTAAAACGAGCACTGAGGACTATTTCATCTTCGTAACCTTCATCAAAAGGAAAAGTAGTGGGAGGAATAGACTCCAAGGGTTTTATGTACGAGATGGGTTCCTGGTTCATTTCTGCTGAAGGAGATTCAGGTTCTCTAGCAGGTTTTTCTTTGAGTGACTCATAAACTGGAGACTCAAACAAAACCATAGTCCCCTCATCCCCTAGGAATTGAGTTTTCTCCCCCTGAGACTCAGGAAAGGAAGAGGCTCCTTTAATCATAGGGCTCTTGGCGGCAATGGCCATGATGTTTTTCGTCGCCTCCTTTTATGGTGACTCCATGGAACTCACAAAGTCGAGAATGGAGAAGTTCAAGTATTGATCGGGGTCTTCCTCAGAGACCTCTGATGCCTGAGGCGTATCACCTTCCAAGGGTTATTTGGTTTGATCAGAAGGAGAAAGAGAAGTAGGATTTGAGGAGGGAGTAACAACGACATTAGGTTAAGAGGAAACTGGGTTAGGTACGACGATATCAGGGTTAGTGGAGGACTGGATTTCAGGTGGTGTGAGAGTGGTGTTGATGGCAGAAGAGGGAGAGGTTTATTCGTTGGCCATGGTGGGAAAAGATACATGAAGTTTTGAAGGAGGGAGAATTTACATGGTTGTAATGGGACATGATAGTTCAGAGTAGTTAGGAGTGAGAGGGTTTTCTGGAATAAGGGATTATAAAGACGGGGGGAGAGGAATTGGTTCTGACTAATTTCAAAATGATGGTAGGTTTTGAGAAGACAAAACGTGCAGAGGAAGTGAAAGGATTTGAGAGATAAGACATGACACACAGACTCAGAAAAGTCGGATGATGCGGCGGTTGCATTAATTTTGTTGTCTTTTGAGAAAAGCATGAGGAAAACACATTACTACTAACCTGTGGTACAGGAACCAGGTTCATGACCTGTTTTTGTAAAAACATTTGCAGTTCCAATGTTGTACCTTTAGATTCTATACCTTTAGCTGACTTTTACCTGAGTATGACTTTCATAGCCATGTGAGGAGAACCAGATCTTGTGTGCCCTTAAGATATCTCAAAATTCTCTTGGCCGCCTTCAGATGAGATTCCTTGGGATTTTATTGAAACCTTGCATACAATCCCACACTGAATACGATGTCCGGCATGCTCGCAATGAGGTGGAGTAGAGATCCAATGATGCCTCGATACATTGTTTGATTCACAGATGATCCAGAATCATTCATGTCCAGCTTGGTCGAAATAACAATAGGGGTGTCGATTACCTTTGTTGTTTCCATATCAAACCTTTTTAGCAATTCTTTGATTTATTTCTGCTGACTGATACAGGTCCCCTTAGTGGACTGCTTCACTTGAAGACCCAGGAAGAAGTTCAGTTCCCCTATCAGAATCATTTCAAACTCACTTCCCATGAGTTTGGCAAATTCTTCACATAGTGAGTCTTTTGTAGCCCCAAATATGATATCATCTACATAAACCTGAACAATGAGTAGGTTCCTTACCCGTTTCTTAAAAAACAACGTATTGTCAATCTTTCCTCGAGTGAACCCATTCTACAAAAGAAACTTGGATAACCCCTCATACCAGGCTCTAGGAGACTGCTTCAATCCGTATAGAGCTTTGTACAATTTGAATACATGTTCAGAATGCACATGGTATTCAAATCCTGGAGGATGATTAACATAGACCTCTTCCTTAAGAAGACCATTCAAAAAGGCACTCTTCACATCCATTTTAAATAAGGTGAATTCCATATGTGATGGAAAGGCAACGAGGATCCTGATAGCTTTAATGGAAACAACTAGGGCAGACGTCTTGTCATAGTCGATCCCTTCCTCCTGATTGTAACCTTGAACAACAAGCCTTGCTTTGTTCCTTGTAGTATTTCCACTTTCATCCAGCTTATTCCTGAACACCCACCTGGTTCCGATGATGGTTCTATCAGATGGTCTAGGTACCAGGTGTCATACCCTGTTTCTCTCAAACTGATGCAACTCATCTTGCATAGCTGTAATCCATTCTACATCCTTCAGGGCTTCCTTGATATTTTTGGGTTCTATTTGAGATAAAAAGGCTGAAAAGGCTTGGGAATTTTTTATTTTTGGTCGTGTTTAGATTCCAGAATCAAGGGGGTGATTATGTCTCCTTCCTTGTTCGAAGAAGGTGTCTCATTGAATATCACATTAACACTTTCTTCCACATATTGTGTCCTTTTGCTGTAGACTCTATAGGCTTTGCTTTGAGAAGAATATCCCAGAAAAATTCCTTCATCACTTTTTGCATCAAACTTCAAAAGATGGTCCTTCCCATTGTTGAGAACATAACATTTGCATCCAAAGGTTCTCAGATGAGATATCTTGGGCTTTCTTCCATTGAGTAGCTCATAGGGGGTTTTGTTCAAGAGGGACCTGATCATGCACCTGTTCACCAAATAGCACGCTGTGTTTATTTCCTCTGACAAAAAATGTTTGGCAATTCCACTATCAATAAGCATTGTCCGTGCCATGTCTTCTAGAGTTATGTTCTTCCTTTCAACAACACCATTTTGCTGGGGAGTCCTTAGGTCTAAGAAGTTATGAGTGATCCCATTTTCATTGTAGAATTCATCAAATTTGGCATTGTCAAATTCTGTTCCATGGTCATATCTGATGCAAGCTACCTTCAATTCCATTTTTACTTGGATTTTCTTAACAAAGGCCACAAATACCTCAAAGGTCTCATCTTTTGTTCTGAGAAACAAAGGTCTCTCTACTAGAGTGTTCTTTTCTTTGCCAAATTTCTCTATGTTCTCCTCCAGGTCAACAACTACTACTATCAAGTCATCTCTCTCATTTTCTACACTATTTATTTTTCCAATTAGGACTTCCTTTTCTTTATCAAAATTATCTATGGTCTCTTTTAAATCAACTACATTGACCACTAGATCATCTCTAGATTGCTCAGCCTCTCCTAATTGTATGGTCAAAGCATCCTTATAATCAACTAAACTATAGTATGCATCAATTATAACATTTGTTAATGACATTAATTTCTTAGAAGAGTAGGACTTCAAATTTCTCTGAACATCCCTGAAATTTACATCATCATTGTCATCCTCTTCATCATTATCAGACTGGGCCACTAGTGCAAACAATGAATCATATTCCTTTGCTTCATTTTTTACTGCTATCATAGAACTGTTTCCTACATCTCGTTCCTCTTTTATTCACTAGAGGAGTCTCCCCATGCAGCAAGATTTGCTTCACAACATTGTCAGCTGCACTTTTTTGGCTGAATCGTTTGTCAGGAATCGCGTTCCTTTTTGCAGTTTTGTCAAATTTGTGCTTTTACGGCTCCTGCTTCGGGCGTGGACAGTCTTTGATGAAGTTCCCTGTCTTTCAACACTTGTGACAGAGATCATAGTTCCTTGGTTTACTTGAACCGCCTCTCCTTGGTATGCCACCATTTCTTCGAACCATATTTTGAAATCTTTTAGTAAGATAGGCCATGTCACTATCTTCTTCACTTGAGTCGTTGTTTTCAGCCTTCAGCACCAGGTTCTTCTCCTTCTTTGGCTCTCTTCTTTCACCGTCTTTCTTTCTCTTCATCTCATACGTCTTCAGATTTCCAATTAGCTCGTCCATTGTTAGAGTTTGTAGATATTTGGCTTCAGTGATGCCGTTCACCTTGCTCTCTAAAGAGCTAGGTAAAACACTGAGGACCTTTCGTACCAACTTGTATATAGGAATAATTTCTCCCAATGAGTGAATCTCATTTATGATAGATGTAAATCTAGTGTGCATGTCTTGTATAGACTCATCATCATTCACCCTAAATAGCTCATACTCAGTGGTTAGCATGTCAATCTTGGACTGTTTAACATGAGTAGTTCCTTCATGTGCCGTTTGCAATGCTTCCCGTATCTCCTTTGCAGATTGACATGCTGAGATTCTATTGTACTCATCGGGTCTTATACCACATACCAAGATCGTCTTGGCACGAAAATTCTTCTCTACAACTTTTCTATCAATGTCGCTGTATTCTTTTCTTTTTTGGGGCACCATCACACTAGGTTCTCCAACATTCTTCATAGGAACATGTGGCCCATCACAAATGACGTCCCACAGCTCGGAGTCTTCTACCATTATAAAATCATGCATACAAGTCTTCCACCATCCGTAATACTGACCATTGAATCTAGGAGGTCTGTAGGTTGATTTTCCTTATTCATAGTTACGTGGAGAAGCCATTAAGATCCTTTGTAGGTGTTCACCTTTTAGAAAGAACTTGCTCTAATATCAATTGATAGTTTATATGAGTCCACCAACTATATAGAGACCTGATCTTATATCAGTTCACTCAGTGTTAACTACTAGAAACAGTATGTAAATGAGACACAGGATTTCTTACGTGGAAAAATCCCAATAGAAGGGGATAAAAACCACAACCTACGCTGGTAGGATTTCAACTTCACTGACTTGTAACTCAAAAATTACAAGCCACTTTGTAATGACTCTATTAGAAAGACTTCAATCACACTAACTTGTAATACACTTATTACAAGCCACTTTATCACTCGCTAGTTACAAAGACTTTAGCCTATGACTAACTCTAGCCACAACACAAACTCAACACAAACTCAGACGGTTTATGATTTGGTTTTCCTAACACAAGGCTTATAAGAAAGCAAGATAGGAGTTAAGATTAGGAACAAAATACAAGATTACAACTCAACTAAGGAAACACATAGACTTGTAGTGGAACTGGTTCATAGTGGAGTTGTCTTCTTGTTCTTGGCACACTTGAGACTTCAATGAATGTTCAGATCTTCAATGCTTGAGAAAATATTAGTAAATTCTCAAGTGAATATCTTTTTTTCCTTACACCGTGCTATTATATCTCCAAGACATCCCAAGGATGATGTCTATTCATAGTTGGTACACACTTGTTCCAATAGGAAGTGACTGCTGAAATGTTTCTGCACTGTAACGTCCACAGTTGCAAGCAGTCACTTTCTGCAACTACTTTCCAGCTGTAGAGTTGACCTGTACTTCTACCAGGGGAACATCAAGGGATTAGGTCCCTAAACTGTTTCTTGTGAATCCACAAAGTACACTGCCTAGATTACTTTGAGTTGAAAGATTGTACCAAGCATGCATCAGGTCTTTTATTTGTTTCTAAGCAGAAAGTTTGTTAGATCATCAAAACATAACACTAAGAGACCCTAAACCCATCACTAGGCTATGTACTATTTGATTTGACATGTAGTTTTCTGTGACTCTATTGTCGTCATATATAACAATGTTCATCTTTGCATGCTTATATCCAGGATACGTGGTGGAATCCAGTTGTTGAGGAAGAAGCGGTCATGTATGTTCATCGTATTGAACAAACTCAACAAGTAATGATCAAACGATTCACTGTGAACGTATGCTCAATTATTTTCTGGCTTGTTAATCAGTTTCCACGTAAGAATATTGACAGCTTTGTTTGGTCCATCCCGGATGCCAAATAGTGAAATTATTTCAAACTTGGAATAATAAGTTATGAAATGTATTCTATATTTCAAACTTAGAATAATGAGATATCAGTAGTAATATACATTCATTCACTAGATATGCTGAGTAGGTCTTTATCTAGATGGCTATATTTAATATTTTTTATGTCTGATAAGATTTGTATTTTTCAAGGTTTTTAAAAATAAAGATTTCATTTTAATTTATATGTTTAATAAGACATGACACAAATTTGTTAATATCTCCATTTAGAATCTCACAATTAAATGGTCAAAATTAATTATATTTTCTATTTTATGTTAAAAAAAAAAAATATTTTAAACTAGATTACAAAATGTATAAGTAGTCAAACATTCCTCCATTTCTTTTCTTTATTTTTCTTAATATCTCTTGCAATTTTAAAAATGGGAACAAAAAGGGGAAAAAGTTGGAAGAACCATAAAAGTGTAATCTGGAAATAAATGAATAATAATCCTATATAATTGTGCTTAAAGAAAGCTTTTCTCCTCTTTACCACCAGTTTTTGACGTTCATAAAACATTGAAAGGTTTGCCTTTTCATCTTTTTCCACAGTTAAATTTTTCATTCCTCATCGCTAAAAGTGTGTTGGTTTTTATGTGTGAGTATTTGTGTTTTTTGTGAGCATATGTACTTTGTTGGTAAATCTAACATTTAAAGTGTCACGACCCAAATTCTACTCAGGTCGTGATGGCGCCCAAAACTGGAGTCGGGCAACCAAACATTAGTTTACTAGCGAGGTTACTTTACTTATTAGGATTTTCAAGAAAATTTCCAATTTTAAGTTAAGAAATCAATTAATTGAAGCGGTTTAAATGATACGATTAAATTTCAAAGTAACTCAAAATCGTTTGCCAACGTACTCAGCGAAATGCTAGTACGTCAACTACATGTACCAAAACCCAGTGTCACAAGTCCACATGCGACTAGTGGAATATACAAAGTAGACAAAATAAATATACAACCGTCTGCAAGGGGTAGACAGAAATGTCAAAAAAAAAACAAAAGAAATAGCAGAAACTCCATAGTGATGCTAAGGAACGCCAGGGAGAGCAACTCACCGTGTAGTCTAATCCAAAAAGTACTCTCACAATCGCGCTTCGGTATGATAACAAGACGCACCGGCCTCAGAACCTGTACAATTAAGTACAGAAGTGTAGCATGAGTACATATAAGAAAATATATACCCAGTGAGTATCCCGTCTAAACTCGAAGAAGTAGTGAAGAGAGATAGATGTATTACTCACTGGGGTCATTAACAATGATATGATTAAATAAATCTAGATAGGGTTAACAGTCATGGAAATCAAGTAGGCAATGGATTATCAAGTATATGAACTACAAGCTACCCGCGAGTATCAAATAATAATATCAATAAAAGTCTCAAGTTCACTTCCACATGGAATCATTTAATTGAAAAAAATAAACGGACTTTCAATCATCACATAGCATATAGTATGCCGAGGCGTACGACCGAAGCGACGCAAGAATAAATGTGCACTACCGGGGGGAAAACGACACGAACCATAGATGCATCTATTTACCCACTCGCGAATCGATCATGCTACGCGGTTGAAATAATATAAGGCTACCCCGCTCACGAATCATACATGCGACACGGGTGGTCGTATACATACACAGAATTATCAGGAAATTCAAGAAATATAGAGTTCATACTTGGAAAACAAGAATCAGGGCACCAGCAAGATTTGATGTAACCTTCCATTTTCTCATGCTATTTCAAGAATAATAAACGACTAGGAATACATGCAGGGACACAAGTAAGTCATATAAGCATGCTGGTGAGTCCTAAAGACTACCCGACATAACATAGTAGTAGCTACACATGGACTCTCGTCACCTCGTGCGTGCGTAGCCCTCGAAAATAAGGAAAATTTAATCATTTATAATTACCTACGGGGACAGTTCCCGTTTACAAGGTTAGAAAGGAGACTCACCTCGCGTACACCCTACTTCTCGGGCCAAGAACGCGCCCGAAACTCCAAACTCGTCACCCAAGGACTCGAAACTAGTCAAATGTTATTTAAACACATTAATATACACTCAAAAGTATGAATTTCTCTTATTAGTTTAGCTATTTTATCATTCTTGAAGAAATCCCAAAATACACCCCCGGGCCCACGTGCTCGGATTTCGAAAATCGAAGAAAACACTCGCCCATAGACTAAGGGTCATTAATATATAGTTTTTATTAAATTTTAGATTATTACACTAAATCATAGGTAGATTAACACCTAATTAGTTGAAATCAAAGCGGTGAGGGTAAAACCTAGGGTTGATGAACTTTAGGGAAGGCCGAGTACCTCTTGAAAGCTCTCAAAGTCGCCAATGGAGGAGAAGAAAAATGGTGAAAAGTGGTTAAGACCCGAATTAAATGGGCTTACTGCCTTCAGTGACCTCGCACCTGCGGCTGGAGGACTGCACCTGTGGTCCCGCACCTGCGAGCCATTGGTCGCACCTGCGGATTTTTGGGAATGAGCCTGGGGATCGCACCTACGATAGCGATTCCGCACCAGCGAACCAGCTCCTGCGGAGATGGGTCACCACCTGTGAAGGTAGGAGTTACCTACTGGGAGTCGCACCTGTGAGGCATTGACCCAGGAGAGGTCTCGCACCTGTGGTCACACCAGACCTGGTGCACCAGCAGCTGAAACTGCTAGTTTTTGGCCCCGTTTGGTGTCTAGGAGGCACCTAGGCTCACCCGAACCCCCGTGCAATTATACCAACAAGTCCTAAATCATATTACGAACTCGCTCGAGCCTTCGGAAACCCCCAAAACAACTCTAAAACTTTAAATCACTCCTCACAACCCCTAGAATCAAACTTAAGAATTTTCAAGTACTTGAATTCGATTTCAATGCGCCGAACCGACCTATACCACTCGGAATGATACCAAATTTTGCAAGCAAGTCAAAAATGAAATAACGGAACTATTCCTGATCTCAGAATTCCCTTCGGACCGTGATAACTCAAAAACATGTTCCAAACCAAATTATGAACTCAAGGAAACTCTATTTTCGCTATTTGGCGTCGAAACACTCCCGGGTCATCCAAAACCAATTCCGGACATACGCACAAGCCCGAAATCATCATACGAAGCTACTGGAATTGGCGAAACTCAATTCCGAGGTCATTTACTCTGAATGTTGACCGAAGTCAAACTTGGCCTTAAAAGCCAATCTTAAGGAACCAAGTGTTCCTATATTACTCTATACACTTCCGAATCCCGAACCACCCGTCCTCGCAAGTCATGAATCACTGAAAGCTGCTACGGGACGTCTCATTTTGGAGAACAGGGTGCGAATACGCAAAACGACTGGTCGGGTCGTTACATTCTCCACCTCTTAAACAAACGTTCATCCTCGAACGGGTCTAGAATCATACATGAAGTGCTGAATAAATGTGGATATCTGCTCCGCATGTCCTCCTCGGACTCCCAAGTCGCCTCCTCAACTGGTTGGCCTCTCCACTGGACCTTCACCGCAGAACTCTCTTGGAACTCAATTGACGGTCCTATCTGTCAATAATGGCAACTGGCTCCTCCTTGTAGCCTAACCTCTCATCCAACTGAATAGTGCTGAAATCAACCAAGTGAGAGAAGTCGGCGTGATACCTCTGGAGCATGGATACATGAAAGGCCGGATGGAGTCCCGATACGTGGGGAGATAGAGCAAGTTCATAGGAAACCTCTCCAACACGCCTCAATACCTCGAAAGGACGTATAAACCTCGGGCCCAGCTTGCCCTTCTTCCCGAATCTCATAATGCCCTTCATCGGCGAAAAGAACCTTATCTCCTTCCATAAATGACACATCACGTGCCCTCTGATCCACGTAACTCTTCTATCTGGACTGTGCTGTGCGGAGCCTCTCCTGAATCAACTTCACCTTCTCCAAGTCATCTCTCACCAGTTCCGTGCCATATAACTTAGCCTCGCCAGGCACAAACCACCCGATAGGAGAACGACATCGCCGACCATATAAAGCCTCGAATGGAGCCATCTCAATGCTAGACTGATAACTATTATTGTAAGAAAACTCGGCCAAAGGAAATAACTTGTCCCACTGATCCCCGAAATCAATCACACATGCTCTGAGCATGTCCTCCAATATCTTTATCGTACGCTCCAACTGACCATCAGTCTGCGGATGAAATGTTGTGCTGAGTTCTATCTAAGTACCCATCTCTCTGTGCAATGCTCTCTAGAAGTGCAAGGTGAACTGAGCACCTCGATCTGATATAATGGATACCGGCACACCATGCAACTGGACTATCTCTCGAATGTAAATCTGGGCTAGCCTATAAGAAATATAAGTAGTATCCACAGGAATAAAATGTGTCGATTTGGTCAACCTATCAACAATGACCCAAACCGCGTCGACCTTCCGCAAGGTCCGAGGCAAACCAACCACGAAGTCCATAGTGATGCGCTCCCACTTTCATTTAGGAATGGGCATCTGCTGAAGTAGGCCTCTTGGCCTCTGGTGCTCATACTTAACCTGCTGGCAGTTAAGACACCTAGCCACATACTCCAAAATTTCTTTCTTCATTCGCCTCCACCAGAAATGCTGCTTCAGATCATGATACATCTTCGTAGCACCAGGATGAACGAAATACCGCGAACTGTATGCCTCGTCTAGAATCCTCTGCCTCAAACTATCAACATTAGGAACACATAAACGACCCTGAAGTCTCAGAACAACATATTCGCCTATAGTAACCTCTTAGGCACCACCCTGAACCACTGTCTCCCGTAGCTATACCAAGCGTGGATCATCATACTGCCGAGCCTTAATCTCCCCAATAACGAAGACTGGGCAACTACATATGCAAGAACTCGATGAGGCTCTGAAAGATCTAATCTCGCCAAGCGATTATCCAAGGACTGAATGTCCAAGGCTAGAGGTCTCTCCTCCGCTGCAATGTAAGCCAAACTACCCATACTCTCCGCCTTCCTGCTCAAGGTATCTTCTACTACATTCGCCTTGCCCGGATGATAAAGGATGGCGATGTCGTAATCCTTCAGCAACTCAAGCCACTTGCGCTGCCTCAAATAAAGATCCATCTGCTTGAACAAGTGTTGCAAGTTGCGGTGGTCTGTATAAACCTCACAAGACACCCCATACAAGTAATGCCTCCAAATTCTAAGAGAATGAACAATCGCTGCCAACTCCAAATCGTGCACCGGATAATTCTTCTCATGAACCTTCAGTTGGCGCGAAGCATACGCAATAACTCTCCATTCCTGCATAAACACACACCCCAAGCCAATACGTGAAGCGTCGCAATACACTGTATACATCCCAGAACCGGATGGCAATACCAGAACTCGTGCTGAGCTCAATGCCGTCTTGAGCTTCTGAAAGCTCGCCTCACACTCGTCGGACCATCGAAATGGAGAATTCTTCTGAGTAAATCTGGTCAATGGGGCTGCAATGGATGAAAAGCCCTCAACGAATCGCCGATGGTAGCCTGCTAGACCCAAGAAACTCCTGATCTCTATAGCTGTAGTAGGTCGTGGCCAACCCTGAACTGCCTAAATTTTCTTAGGATCAACCTTGATACCCTCTCTGGATACTACATATCCCAAGAATGCCATGGAATACAACCAGAACTCACACTTGGAGAACTTAGCATATAGCTTCTATTCTCGCAAAGTCTGGAGCACAACTCTCAAATGCTGCTCGTGCTCTCCCAGGCTACATGAGTAAATAAAGATGTCATCAATGAAGACGATGACAAAAGAATCATTATACGGCCGGAACACCCTATTCATCAAATCCATAAATGTTGCTGGAGCATTAGTCAAGCCAAAGGACATCACCAGGAACTCATAGTGTCCATATCGCGTACGAAAAGCAGTCTTCTTAACATCTGAGGCTCGAATCTTTAACTAATGATAGCCCGATCTCAAGTCTATCTTAGAAAACGCCCTGGCACCCTGCAACTGGTCAAACAAATCATCAATGCGCGACAATGGATACTTGTTCTTGATGGTGACCTTGTTCAGCTGGCGGTAATCAATACACATTCGCATGGACCCATCCTTCTTCTTAAGAAATAGAACTGGAGCACCCCACAGTGACACACTCGGTCTAATAAACCCCTTACCCAACAACTCCTCTAGCTGCTCCTTCAACTCCTTAGGAGCCATACGATACAGAGGAATGGAAACAGGTTGAGTATCTGGAGCTAAATCAATGCAGAAATTAATATCACGATCCAGAGGCATGCCAGGAAGGTCTGAAGGGAATACATCAGCATACTCTCAAACAACGGGCACTGAATGAATCGTCGGAGACTCGGCGGTGGTGTCCCGCACATAAGAAAGATACGCCAAAAAACCCTTCTCGACCATATGGCGAGCCTTCAGGAAGGAAATAACTCTACTAGCTGCACTACTCGAGGAACCTCTCCACTCCAGCCTAGGAAACTCAGGCATGGCCAAAGTAACTGTCTTGGCATGGAAATCTAAGATGGCATGATGAGGAGATAGCCAATCCATGCCCAGGATAATCTCAAAATAAGCCATATCCAGCAATAGGAGGCCCGCTCTAGTTTCGAACCGACAGAATGTGATCACGCAAGACCAATAAATCAGGGCTACCATTACGGAATCACCAACGGGAGTGGATACATATATAGGAGAACCCAAGGACGCACGAGGAGAATCAAGAAAACAAGGCTGACACATATGAATAAGTAGATCTTGAGTAAAATAGCATTAATGCCTCTCTACCACATACTGAAATAATACCTATGGTTACAGCATCTGAGGCCATTACATCTGCTCGGGACGGAATGGCGTAGAATCTGGATGGAGTACCTGAAGACTCACCTCCAATGGACTGAGTAGGAGCTAGTTGAGCTCCCCCCTGCATGGCCTCCACCTCTGGGATGACCTCTACTAGCCTGTCCTCCACCTCTAGGTGGACGGGGCACCGGTGCTGAATGCAGGCTGATAACTCTGCTGAATAACCTTGCCCTGGAACTTGGGACAAGTCCTCCACATATGGCCTGGATCCCCACACTCATAAAACCTCACTGGGGGCATGGCTTGCTGCCCTGAAGAAGACCCCTGAATAGCTAGGGGACTATGAGAACTCTCTGGCATGGCACTGAAGTAAGGACTAGGAGACCCCTGATGACCTGAATACTCGCCGAGGGACCCTGAATAGCTTGTGGGCGGTAATAACTCTCCGGCATGGCGCTGAAATAAGGTCTCACTGGAGCACCATGAGAAAGTGGTGGAGGGGCTGAATATGGAGGCCTGCTGGGTTGGCCTCTACCGAACTGACCTGTACCCCTGGCTGGGGCACCCCTGAAATCCCCAGAAAATCTAGCTCTCTGGTCCTGCTGACCCTACTCTCTGCTCCTCGACCGGTAACCCTCAATCCAGCGAGCTATCTCGACCACAAGCTAATAAGGAGTACCCATCTCCACCTCTCGAGCCATGTTTTCCCTAATACCTAAGTACAGTCCAGCTACAAACCTCCGCACTCTCTCAGCATCTGTAGGAAGAATCATAAGGGCATGGCGAGATAATTCTGAAAACCTGGCCTCGTAATTTGTCACGGACATCTGCCCTGCTCCAGCTGCTAAAACTGATACCGCAACTCTTCCCTCTCAGATCGTGGGATATACCTGTCCAGGAACAACTGAGTGAGCTATTCACATGCGATAGGAGGGGAACCTGCTGGCATACCAAGTATGTATGACTGCCGCCATCTGCGGGCCCTGCCCTCTAGCTGGAAAGTAGTGAAGTCGACTCCATGGGACTCCAAAATTCTCATGTTGTGCAGTCTGTCCCTGCACCTATCAATAAAGTCCTGGGCATCCTGACCCCTCTCACCTCTGAAGGTTGGATGGTGCAATCGAGTCCATCTATCAAGTAGCTTCTGCGGATCGCCGTCCGCAGCTAGTCTGAGCTCAGGTCTGCTGGCTATGCTCCACCCACGGGCAGAGTACCTGGAGTCTGATTTACTGCCACTGCATGACCTGCGGCCTAGGTGGTAGGGGTCTGAACTCCCCCCCCTGAGAAGTGACAGGATCTGCTGGGAATAAATCATCCTAGGTCATAGTGTCCATGAATCGCATCATACGGCCCATGATCTCTTGAAAGCCTGGTGCAGTCATGAAATCTGTTGCGGCAGGATCTGCTGGAGGCACCTCGTCCTGCTCCTTGATGATAGGATCCCTTGGGGTGCTAATCGAGCACCCCTGGGATGCCCTCGTCCCTTACCCCGGGCCGGTGCCCTCCCCCCGCCTCTGCCACCGCCTAAGATGGCGGGGGTAGCGACATCTCCCGGGTTTGGGATATCAGTTGCCCGAGTCCTCACCATCTGTGAGAGAATAAAATAATGAGATTTAGTAAAACCATCGACTGCATGATAGAATAAGAATAAAGAGAGGTTTCTTAACACCCTATATTCTCCCGAAGATAAATACAGACGTCTCGGTGTCGATCCGCAAGAGTCTACTAGGTTTTCCTGTGACTTGTGAGACCTACATGAACCTAGAGCTCTGATACCATGTTGTCACAACCCAAATTCTACTCAAGTCGTGATGGCGCCCAACACCGGAGTCGAGCAAGCCAACATTAGTTTACTAGCGAGGTTACTTTACTTATTAGGATTTTCAAGAAAAATTCCAATTTTAAGTTAAGAAATCCATTAATGGAAGCGGTTTAAATGAGAAAATTAAATTTCAAAGTAGCTCAACATAGTTTGCTAACATACTCAGTGTAGCAAAATGCTAGTACGCCAACCACATGTACCAAGACCTAGTGTCACAAGTCCACATGCGACTAGTGGAATATACAAAGTAGACAAAATAAATATACATCCGCCTGAAAGAGGTAGACAAAAATATCAACAAAAATAAAGAAATAGCAAAAACTCCATAGTGTTGCGGAGGAACACCAGGGAGAGCAACTCAATGTGATGTCTAATCCAGAAAGTACTCTCACGATCGCACTCCAGTATGATAACCAGATGCACCAGCCTTAGAACCTGTACAATTAAGTACAAAAGCGTAGCATGAGTACATAGAAACCAATATGTACCCAGTGAGTATCCCGTCTAAACTAGAAGAAGTAGTGACGAGAAGGTAGACGTATTACTCACTAGGGTCATTAACAATGATATGATTAAATAAATCTAGACAAGGTTAACAGTCATGGAAATCCAGTAGGCATGGATTATCAAGTATATGAACTACAAGCTACCCGCGAGTGTCAAATAATAATATCAATAAAAGTATCAAGTTCTCTACCACATGGAATCATTTAATTGATAAAAATAAAGGGACTTTTGAATCATCACATAGCATATAGTATGCCGAGGCATACGGCCGAAGCGACGCAAAAATAAATGTGCACTACCGAGGGTCGAACGGCACGAACCATAGATGCATCTATTACCCCGCTCGCGAATTGATCATGCAATGCGGTTGACATAACATAACTTTACACGCTCATGAATCATACATGAGACACGGGTGCTCGTATACATACACAGAATTATCAGTAAATTCAGGAAATATAGAGTTCACACTTGGAAAACAAGAATCAAGGCAGTAGCAAGATTTGATGTAACCTTCCATTTTCTCATGATAGTTCAAGGATAATAAACGACTAGGAATACATGCAGGGATACAAGTAAGGCATATAAGCATGCTTGTGAGTCCTAAAGACTACCCGGCATAACATAGTAGTAGCTATGCACGGACTCTCGTCACCTCGTGCGTGCGTAGACCCCGCAAATAAGGTCAATTCAATCATTTATAATTACCTATGGGGACAGTTCCCTCTTACAAGGTTAGAAAGGAGACTCACCTCGCGTAGAACCTACTTCCTAGGTCAAGAACGCCCCCGGAACTCCAAACTCGTCACCCAAGGACTCGAAACTAGTCAAATGTTATTTAAACACATTAATATACACTCAAAAGTATGAATTTCTCTTATTAATTTAGCTATTTTATCATTTTTGAAGAAATCTCAAAATACATCCCCGGGCCCACATGCTCGAATTCCGAAAATTTTCGAAGAAAACACTCGCCCATAGCCTAAGTTTCATTAATATATAGTTTTTATATGATTTCATGGTAGAAAAGTGGTAAAATTCCCTAAAGTTCATCAACCCTAGGTTTTCACCCTAAGCCCTTTCATTTCCACTAATTAGGTGTTAATCTACCTCAGATTTAGTGTAATAATCTAACATTTAAATGGAAATTACATACGTTTTAGTAGCTAGGCCGAATACCCTCTTGAAAGCTCTCAAAATTGCCAATAGAGGAGAAGAAAAATGGTGAAAAATGGAAAGTCCCGAATTTAATGGGCTTACTGCCTTCAGTGACCTCGCACCTGCGGCTCGAGGACCGCACCTACGAGCCATTGGTTGCACTTGCGGATTTTTGGTAAGGAGCCTGGGGATCGCACCTGCGGTAGGGATTCCGCACCAGCGGACCCGCTCCTGCGGAGATGGGTCCGCACCTGCGAAGGTAGGACTTTTCTCGTGGGAGTCGCATCTGCGAGGCCTCGACCGTAGGAGCGGTCTCACACCTGCGATCTGGGCAACCGCACCTGCGGCCACACCAGACTTGGTGCACCAGCAACTGAAACTGCTGGTTTTTGGCCCCGTTTGGTGTTCGGGAGGCACCTAGGCCCACCCGAACCCCCGTGCAATTATCATATTATATTACGGACTCGCTCGAGACTTCGGAAACCCCTAAAACAATTCTAAAAAAATCACTCCTCAAAACCCCTAGAATCAATGCGTCGAACCGACCTATATCACTCGGAATGACACCAAAATTTGCAAGCAAGTCATAAATGACATAACAGAACTATTCCCGGTCTCGAAATTTCGTTCGGACCTCGATAACATAAAAACACGTTCCAAACAAAATTATGAACTTAAGGAAACTCTATTTTCGCTATTTGGCGTTGAAACGCTCCCGGGTATTCCAAAACCCACTCCGGACATACGCACAAGCCCGAAATCATCATACGAAGCTACTGGAATTGGCGAAACTCGATTCCTAAGTTGTTTACTCCGAATGTTGACCGAAGTCAAACTTGACCTTAAAAGCCAATCTTAAGGAACCAAGTGTTCCTATATTACTCTATACACTTCCGAATCCCGAACCACCCGTCCCCGCAAGTCATGAATCACTAAAAGCCGCTACGGGACGTCTTATTTAGGGGAACGGTGTCTGAATACGGAAGATGACCGATCGGGTCGTTACATTAAGTTAGTGAACTCTACTCTATACACGTGTTTTTTAATTTATATTTTGTAGACACGCGTACATGTAAAGTTCGAGCTAGACAAGATGAATTTTGTAAAATTTACTGTGTCTTATCAAGATTACCATGGTAAGCACTCGAGATACTTTCTTTTGTATATGTACTATTCATAAACACCAAATTTCTTTTCCACATTCATATACGTAATGTTTGAGCTAGACGTGAATGCGATTCTGTCAAATTTATTGTGTCTAGCCAAGATTATCATGGCAAGCACTCGAGATACTTTCTTTTGTATATGTACTATACATAAACACCAATTTTCTTTCTAGATCGTAAAGTTTGAGATAAACAGGAATGCAATTCTGTCAAATTTATTGTGTCTAGTCAAGATTACCATGGTAAGCACTCGAGATATTTTCTTTTGTATATGTATTATTCATAAACACCAATTTTTTTCCACATACGAATACAAACGTAAAGTTTGAGGTAGACAAGAATGAGATTCTGTTAGATTTATTGTGTCTAGTCAAGATTACCATAGTAAGCACTCGACATACTTTCTGTTGTATATATACTATTCATAAACACCGATTTTCCACATACAAATACATACGTAAAACTCGAGCTAGACAGGAATGGTATTATGTCAAATTTACTGTCTCTAATATAATCTAGATTCCCATTCGAGATACTTCTTTTGTATTTGCATCATCCATAACAACAATTTTCTCTTACACACGTACATTTATAGCTCGAGCTAGATAAGATGGATTTTGTCAAATTCATTGTGTCTAGTCTAGATTATCGTAGTACGCATACCCGAGATGCTTCTTTTGTATATGTATTATTCATAAACAATAATTTTTTGCTCACACACACATATACATTTAAAGTTCAATCTATATATAATGGATTTTGTCAAATTCATTGTGTCTAGTCTAGATTGCCACAATACGCATACCCGAGATACTTCTTTTGTATAGGTATTTTTCGTAACAATTTCTTTCCACATATGCATACAATAAAGTTCAAGCTGGGCAACCATAGTTCTATCAAATTCACTTTGTCTGGTCTAGACTCCTATAATAATTAAGCACTCGAGATACATATTATTTATAAACAACAACTTTTTTTACACACGTATACATATAAAGTTCGAGCTAGACAAGATTGATTCTGTCAAATTTATTGTATACCGTCTAGATTCCTACTCTAAGCACTCGAGATATATGCACTTTCTTTTTATATGTATATGTTATTCATAAACAACAAAAAAATTTCTTGCTTTTGTATTTCACAGTTCTAAAAGTACTCTACAATTATTAATGGAGGACATGTAGTGCAATGGTTTTTCTGCTCAATCAAATGAAGTGAAGCCCTTGACACAAATGCCAAAGGTAGAATATGTAATTGAAGACAGATTAATAAGAAATGATAATAATAATAATGAAAAGGGAAAGAAGTCAGAGGAAAATCCTAAACCAGTGAATGGTCACAAAAAGAGAGGTAGAGGAAGGCCTTTGGGTAGTGGTAATAAAATTAATTTACTACAAGTTTTAGCTTCTCAAGGTTAATTTTCTCTCTTTACAAGTTCTAGTATCTTGTGATAATCTTTTTTTATCCCGTCCGATATAGGTTATGGGTTCGAGTCGTGAAAATGTAGTCATTAGAATTGGTTGTCTATATCACGCCTTTTGAGGTGCGGCTCTTCCCCAGACCCTACGTCAATGTAGGATGCTTTATCCACCGACAACCTATTTAATTTTGTTAAACATCAAAGATTATGGTGCAATAGATAGGATCTCTCTATTCTTAATTAGAGTTTTGAGTTTGAGTCATGAGAACACACATAATTCTGATAGAGGAGCACATCGAGCCCGGGAATAAGAAAATTCCACTTCCTTCTTTAAAACCCAAACGCGTGAATAATGTTTAGTTGAACGGATATTGAACACCGGGTGAGACACCAAAAATAAGATTTTTAATTACTAGGAAAGAAGTAATTTTAGAGAATTTTGGTTACTTTGCGTTAGTATTTGAGGATGAATTTTAAACAAATCTTTTTGTTAAAAAAAAGTATTTTATTAATACATAATTTCAAAATCATAAGGAAATCAATGAAGTTGATAGGCATAAACTATAAGGAGGTATATGTCTTATTATTTCAATTTCTTTTTATCTTTTTTGGTCTTAGTATGTTTCAACAAATTAAATTTGGTACAGCGTAAATAAATTATTTTACTAAATATTCTCCCAGAGTACTCGACATGACCTATAAAAGAAAATGTTGATCGTTCACCTTTTTTATTTTCTATTTTTTGAAAAGTAATCATTCAATTGATTGTTAAATATATATGTGATTATATGTTCAGTGGTTATAAGAATAAAAGTATTCTCTTATTTTGCTTTTTTTTTGGGGTGAAGGTGGAATATCAGCGCTAACAATGGGGAGTGAGTTCACTCCTGTTGTTGTTGTAGTGGAGCTTGGAGAAGTAAGATATATTTGATGGTCAATACAATAATTTTGTAATGTTTTTATTCGTTAGAACAATAATCACTGAATTAATTAATTATTATTTTTTGCAGGATCTTGTTGAAAAAGTTTGGTCACTGAGTAAGATAAACGGTGAATTTGTGTGTATTTTTTCAGCCACTAGGACCATTTCAAAGGTTCATCTTGGTCATTCAATCGGAGGCAAGTAACTAGTTGTTAGTATTTTTTTCTCAACAATTTCCTCCTCTTGTTTTTTTTTGGGTTTCCTACTTCCGGAAATTTCTCCTCCGTTTTTTTTTTGGTGTGGTTTTCCATCGTGGTACTCATTTTGGGCCCCCAACTAATTCGGATATGCTCTGCGTAAGACCCATTAAAAGAGGAAGCGCTTCCTATTAGGTTTTTATACCAAATCAAAGACCTTTGTTAGGGGTAAAGGAATCATAGCTATCCCATCACTAACGCTGTTTTGTTTAGGTGCGCATCTATAAGGAGGAGCATGGTGCGCGTGAACCTATACCCCTTTTCCTTTAGTATGTATAACAATGTGTTACACTTCTTTAAAGTTACTTAAATATACATGTGTGCACCCAAGCTCAAAGAGTCATATGATGCAATGACTATTCGGTGCACCTTTACAGTTGAAGTTAGGAGTTTAAATCTCATGGTTGTAGGCATGTCTAGTATCACCACTATTATTTTAATTAAGTGTTTTTCGTTTTCTTTTTTGGTTTATTTGATTTATTCATTCAGATTCTCCAAATCTAACACATTAAAATTATTTTTCTCCATTAATAATCGCAAAATTTTATATAATTAAACCAAATGTCCATATTTAAGCTAATACTAGTGGAGGATGTAGCATATATTCAACGAGGTTCAATGACCCCAACATTTTTTATATAGAGATAGGTATATATATTCAAAATGATTAAAATTGCAAGAACCGATAGTTTCTAAATGGTAATGGATTCACGGTAAGAACCAATAGGTTGAACCGACAAATATAAATTCTGGATTCATCTCTTTGTAACAATGCACCCATCTCTTTTTGAAATTTTAGATTCGTCTCTTATTTTGGTATTGCATAATATAACAATGTCATTTACTTCCTAAGTGCAAGAAAATGTAGGGAAAAAACTTACTCGCAACCGAAATTTAAACTTTGACCTTTATACCAAATATTATTACTTTTGCAGCATATGACAATAATATTTGGTCCATCCATATATTTGCAGGGGCCTATGAAATTTTGTATGTGAAAGGTTCATATGTAACTGTTGAAACATTGGGTGTTTGTCGCGAAGTTGCTCAGCTTATAATGTCCATTGCCAATGCTGAAGGAATTGTCTATGGTGATCTTGTTTGTGGTTCACTAATTGATGCTGGAAAAGTTCAAGTAAGTAGCTCTAATTTTTTTGGTCAAAAGGATACTATATTTATAATACTAGGTTAAGATTGTTCTTACTTTGGGATGTTGAGGAGTTAAGCCCATCATACCAAACAATGAGTAGTCCAAAGCTACATTTATAATACTAGGTTAAGATTGTTCTTACTTTGGGATGTTGAGGAGTTAAGCCCATCATACCAAACAATGAGTAGTCCAAAGCTACATTTATAATACTAGGTTAAGATTGTTCTTACTTTGGGATGTTGAGGAGTTAAGCCCATCATACCAAACAATGAGTAGTCCAAAGCTACATTTATAATACTAGTTTCGTCGTACGTGCGTTGCACGTGTATGTCGCGTCATGTAGTATTTTATCCTATAAGTAATACGAATATTATTAAAATAATAATTATTGTAAATATTACACATGGAAGGAAAAAATTATAAGTTCTGGTCAATGTAAATTGCCGTGTGGTGACTTATTTATCGAGGTCAAATTGAGTAGATATGTTTGAACTTATAAAGATGTATAAAATTTCTTAATCAATGCCATGAAACAATAGCCTTTAAATTTAGAGTGCATGGTGACAGTAACATTATTAAGCGATATGTAGTGGTCAAGTGTACCAAAAGATCATGTCAATAGTAATAAAATATTTCTTGGTGTGTATGTAAAGGATGATGAAAATCATAATTATGTCAAAATTTTCAAAAAAGAAAAAAATGAGCGTGTAGTTCTAACTTATAAAAAAATACTTTCCTATTTGAAGACCATTTTCATGGTTGGTTAAATTCTTAGTCTTCTCCTGGTTGTCGGCTTCTAATAAAAAATCGGTAATATTTTAATAGGGATAATTTCGTAACCTCCTTCTAGATTTGACTTCTTAATACTAACTTTTCTTGAGGTATACACTATTATATTTAGGTCTCTTATGTAGATTTATTTGTAACAATTCTATCAACATATTTGCATTTAGCATAACAACATCGTATTTTGACTAATTTTATCTTTGTGTGTGCGCGCGCCCATATGTATATATATATCCTCTTGTTTAAATAATTATGTAAACATATTGTTTTCTTAAATTCCTTTAGAACAAAATGTAAATGCCAATATTGTGTATTACAAAGAAGGAGATGAGAGCTTAATAGAATTTCCGGTAGCACATATTTCTTCAACAACTTCCCAAACCTCTTTTCCATGCTCAAAACATGATCCTCTCTAATTTCTCTTATTTTCTTTTTCTTCCTCCATTTCTTATTCTACCCAGCATATTATCATCCTCTGAATGCTTTCTTATGGCCAAATTCATGAGTAGAACTTTCTTGTACTTCTTTTTTCTTTTATGTGATATGCTTGAAGAGTTGTTTATGACAGAGGTGTAAAGGAAAATAAAGAAAAATGATAGCAAATGTATAAAGTTTCTGCATAAATGTTTTTTTACATTCAACAGTTTTCTTTTGTTTACATCTGTACAATCACGTGGATAGACATCCTTTTATAGATACATCTCTTTTGTTTTCTCGGGATGTTTATTCTTTCTATCTTATAAAATAAATAATAAGTGTAACTGGAAAAATATTAGATAAAGTATCTAAAATACCAGAATGAATAAGAAAAAATAATGAGTTAAATATGATAATACTTATTTTGGTTTCAAGACAATCTCGTCCAAAATAAATACAATGTGAAAAGGCAAGCAACAGTAATTAAGGCTTTGTTCTCATTTTGAAAATCTAAGCAACAATTTTTCTCTTCTTATTTGAAAAGGACCACCGATTATAAACTAAAAATAGGAACCCTCAATGAAACAGGGGAATGGTTGTGATCATTGGTGAAAGGATATGAACCTTTGGTTGGGGCCGTTGGCGGGCTTTATTTTTTTCTAGTTTTTATAAATAGGGTAATTAGATTATTTAGAAGGGTATTTAAGTAATTTAATTTTTAATTAAAGGGTTTCCACTTTTATAATAATATAGCTAGATTACAACTTTTAACCCTTTTTAAGAATAGTTCCTAAAGTGTCTGCTCATAGTACTTCATTGACAAACACCGAAGGAACTACCAAAAAGTTGATTTCTGCCCCCAACTGCTTTCCTGCCTCTGTTGCCAACTTGTCTGTCATCTTATTTGCCTCTCTTAATGTGTGATTTAGTGGTGGATGGCCAAGCGTTGCTCAGAAAGACCTGCATTCACAGATCAGGGGGTCATATATCAAATGACCATTGTTTGTGCATTATATTACCTCTGTCGAGTCCGCAGTGGCCTCTAAGGGCACTAGATTGTTTGATTTTGTCATTTTTAGGCCCTGCAAGAAAGTTGATAGCTCATAATGGAGGGTATTCGTGCACTCAATTTTACCCTTGTATCATGTTACCCAATCCCCATTGTTGTTTCTAATTACCCCTCGTATTCCCCATGTGTTATCTTTTTTATGGTAAGCACCATCAGAGTTTAGCTTGTAACAACCCCTCCTGAGGGTTGCCATTTAATAGAGACAACAATACTGTGTCTGGGCTATTTTCCTCCTATTTCCCTGTGCATGATTCTGCATCCTTGTTAATGGCCACTCTAAAAAGGACAAGATCCTTCCTATGATTGAAACTTTTGATGTCCCCGGCTATCCATATTTGCCACAGGCAGAAAGGGATTAAGTGCCTCCATTTGAGTATGTCATTGAAGGGTTGGTGCTTTACCTTTTTAAGAGTGTGACCCAGTTCGTTTGGCTAATTACAATATTTGGGATGCCGAGGTTGGAATGGCTTTGCTTAGCTAACTTCTGCCATCATTGGTTAGCATTGTCACATCTGAAGAGCAGGTGTTCAATGATTTCTTCCTCTTTGTTACAGAAGAAGCACATAGGGTTGAGATTCATACCCCTTAAGTGGAGTATTGAGTTGTAGCCTAAGCATGTGTTACTAACCAAAGAAAGTATTTTATCTTGTTTGGCAATTTTTATCGCCCCAAACCCAATTGTAGTTTTTCCCTGAGTTGTGATCCTGATGATTGTTCAGATTTCTTATGAGGTTATAAGCATTTTTGGTTGAGAATAGGCCACTACCAGTTTGGTTCCAAACCATCCTATCCAGATTTCCAAAGATAGAATTAATATTGGTAACTACCTCCTCGGAGAGGTCAAAGGAGATATTACCAATGTCGTAGTGACCCTACTTGTAGCATGAGCCTACATTCAAACTCTGCCTCTGTTCAGTGGAACACTGATAATGCTTCTAAAGTTCTCCATACCAGAGATCCATATGTCATCATAAAAGTTAATTCTATACCCTTTTTGTACTACCCACCTAGTAGCCTTACTACAAACTTACCAACCATTTTTAACATTTTGCCAAGTCCTAGAGGCAATGTGCCTAGAAGGGTTCCTGCTAGTGTGGTGCTTGTTGTACATCCTCTGGTCCTGGCCAGTGTGGGTGGCAATGTTTCTGTTTCCAGTTGTCTGCACTTCCAAGCCACCCGCCTCGTTAGGCTTTGTCACAGTTTTCCACCCAACTACGTGCATTTTTCGTTTAGCTGCAGTGGTACCCCAAATGAAATTTCTCTGAATTCTGTCAATTTGGTTGCACATCTAGGCTGAGAGTTTAATGTATTGTATGACATGACCTGGGATGCACCCAAGAGAGGATTTATCTAATTTAGTCCTCTCAGCCATATTCATAAAATGGGTTTTCCAGCTTGCAATCTTAGTCTACATACTATCAATGATAAACTGATAGTCTCTATTGGTGGGTTTTTGTTAAAGATGGAAAAGCCTGGGTACTTACTAAAAGAGAGACTGGGTTTAATGGCCAATATCCTGGCTCGTCTATTTACTTCCTCTTTGTGGAAGTTTCTGGAGAAGTTAACTTTGGACTTGATTTTATTTACCTTTTGGATAGACTTACATTTAAACTCCTGGGAGTTTCTATAATAGTATTACAGTTCTTGGTGTTTGATCTAGAAAAGAGAATGAGGTCATCTGTAAAGAAGAGATGGGATAATTTTGGCCCCGTTTGACTGATTTTGATAGGGAACCAATTCCTATTCTGCACTTTTGCATCAATGCTTTTGGATAGTCTCTCTATACACATGATAAAGATTTAGGGGGCGTAGGGTCTCCCTGTCTGATACCCCTACTAGGCTTAAAGTACTCAGTCCTACTCTCATTGACAAGATAAAAAATTGAACTAGTGAAAATGCAGGACATAATCATCTTGTTGCTGCTGCTAGGGAAACCAAAGAAAGCAGCTTGTCTCCGATAAAGAACCATTCTAACATATCAAAGGCCTTCTCTAGATCAATCTTTAGGATCATGTTGGAATTTCTACCTTTTATTTTCTTAAAGTGACTAATATATTCTTGCACAATAATGGCATTATCACATGCCCTCCTATTAGACAAAAAACTGGCTTGGCTAGGGCCTGTGATAGAGGGCAGTATAGACTTTATTATGTTAATAATGATTTTAGTGATCAATTTGTATATTGTTGTTACAACCCAAATTACCCTCCATAAGGTATCGTGACGGCACCTAGTCTTTGGGACTAGGTAAGCCTAGAAATTTATGGAAAACAACAGAATCAATAAAGTAAAGACAAAAAGGATATCAACTAGATATAACATAGCTGCTCAGCATATACAATTTTTACTTCCCAAAACCCGGAATGTCACCAACATCACAAGCTAAACTCTATGGTTCCATATACAAAACTGGAAATGAAAGTGTAGTCTTATATATGAACTATAACTTTTCTAAGATAGGAGGGGGGGACTCAGAAGCTCTACGGACGCTGCAGAAATACCTTAAAGTCTCCCAAAGATCTGCTACTCTACTAACTCCGGAACAGTGCGCTGGTACCTGGATCTGCACATGAGAAAAACATGCGCAGAAGGGCGTGAGTGCTCCACATTCGGTACCTAGTAAGTGCCAAGCCTCACCCCAGTCAAGTAGTGACGAGGTTAGGTTTTGGCTCTACTGAGTTTGCAAAAATAAACAGATATAATTAACAGTTAAGTAGAACAGTAATAATTAACGGGAAGTAAAGTTAACCGGAAAGAACAAAGTAATAAATCTTAGTTTCAGGTCTCGGCCCGCAGTACCAATGTAAATATGTAATGCAATGTAAGGGAAAGTCTCAGGTCGCGGCCTGCAGTCCCAATGTAAATATGCAATAAAATGCAAGGGAAAGTCTCAGGTCATAGCCCGCAGTTCCAATGTAAATATGTGATGCGATGCAGGGGAAAGTCTCAAGTCTCAGCCCACAGTCCCAATGCAAATATGCAATACAATGCAAAGAAAATTCTCAGGTCATAGCCCGCAGTCCCAATGTAAATATGCAATACAATGCAAGGGAAAGTCTCAGGTCATAGCCTGCAGTCCCAATGTAAATGTGTAATGCGAGATGTATATCACATATAGCGTAATTCAAAAGTTTGGGAAAATAGTTGGAAAATATAGAGGAAGGTTCTTAACCCAGTTTCAAATAATAGTAACGAGTGGAAAATCAGGTAAAAATCGTTGGACTAGATAAAATCTTAAGTCGCTACTCAGTTAAACCAATAACAGAAATAATAGGAATTTAAGATGGAATATGTCATAGAAGGAAACAATGGAATTAGTGATAATATCACGTGCACGTACTCGTCACCTCATGTACACGGGGTATTTATGTCAAAAATCAGTTATAAATGCCTAAGGGAATTCTCCAACATAGAGTTAGGCAAGCCACTTACATCGACTGTGCTAACCAACCAATAATCACGCTCTTGCCACGAGTATCCAAATCCGGGTGGCCCAAATCTATTCAATTCGATTGCATAATATGAATATCATTTCAAGAAATCAAAATAACTAATTAATTCGAAGCTAATATGCGAAATTACGAATTTTGACCAAAACGCCCCTCGGGCCCACATCTCGGAATCGAGTAAAAGTTATATTTTCCGAACACCCATTCACTCACGAGTCTAACGATATAAGAATCTCACAAATCGTAGGTCAAATGACTAATCAAAACTCAATAATTCGGTCTATGAAGTTCATCCCATTTTTTCCCATGATTTTCGAAATTAAAGGTTGAATTTAAGATTGGAATCATGGAATATGATCTATAAGGTATAGGAATCACTTACCCAAGTTACGCAGGTGCAAAAATCTTCATAAATCACCCTTCCCGAGCTCTCAAATTTGAAAATACGAAAATGACATAAACCCTCGGATTTGGGGTTTTAATATTCTGCCCAGGCATTTGCCTTATGCGATCGCGTACAATGAGTCACGATCGCAGAGAGTAATAAAACATGTACCTGGACATCCTTCATCGTGATCGCGATTAAAGGTATGCGATAGCGAACCTTCTGACCCTACAACAATGCGATCGCGTCTGAGGCCACGCGACCGCGTAGAGAAAAACACTGCACCTCCCCAGCCTTAGGATACCTTACGCGATCGCGATACTGGGCGTGCGATCTTGGAGAGCAACTGACCAGAACACTGTTTCACGGCTGTATTTCTGCGATCGCAAAGCACAAATTTCCGACCACCCCCATATAACACTACGCGATCGCGGACTGATTCGCGCGATCGCAGAGAGCACATACATGCTGCTGTAAAACCAGAAAAACCAGCAAAAGGACTTAGGCCATATATGCCCGTTTGGGCAACCGAAACACACCCGAGGCCCCGGGACCTCAACCAAACCTACCAACCAACCGTAATGCATCATTCAAACTTGGCCGAGCCTTAAAAACACATCTCATAACATCAAAATCATCGATTATGCATAGATCCAAGCCTAAGAACTTAGGAAAATTCTAGAATTCACATCCGAGGCCGAAACACGTCTAAACTCATCCGAATGACCTCAAATTTTTCACATAGGTCATAAACAACATTACGGACCTTTTGTTACTTCCGGAAATCCATTCCTAGTCCGATATCAAAATCTCACCTATCGGCCGAATTCGCCGAATTTCTAACTTTCGCCAATTCAAGCCTAAATCTACAACCGACCTCGAAAACACATTATGAGAGTGCTCCTAACCCCAAAATCACCCAACGGAGCTAACAGAGTCAACGGAATCCCCTTCTGGATTCGTCTTCAGACAGCTCTAGCTACGACCAAATTTCTAAAGCTAAAATCCACATTTATGGACTATGTGTCCAAAATCACTCCGGATTTCATCACTCAACGCACCGACTGGTTCCAATAACATAAATAGACATGGGAGAAACGGTAAATAGGGATCAGGGCATTAATTCTTAAAATGACCGACCTTGTCGTTACATCCTCCCCCTCTTAAGAAAATCGTTCGTACTCGTACGAGCATAGAAACATACCTGGAGCTGGGAAAAGATGAGGGTACTGGCTCCGCATATCCTGCTCGGTCTCCCAAGTTTCCTCCTTGACTGGATGACCCCTCCACTGAGCCTTTACTGACGCAATATCTTTGACCTAAGCTTTCTGACCTGTCTGTCCAATATAGCCATAGGCTCCTCAACATATGATAGATCCTTGTCCAATTGGACTGAGGTGAAATCCAATACATTAGTCGGGTCACCGTGATACTTCCGGAGCATGGAGACGTGGATCACCGAATGAACCCCTGCTAGGTTGGGAGGCAAGGCTAGCTCATAAGAAACATCCCCAACACGTCGCAACACCTCAAGACGGCCAATAAATCTCAAACTTAGCTTTCCTTTCCTCCCGAACCTCATGACGCCCTTCATAGGCGATACCCGAAGCAAAACCCAATCACCAGCCATAAATGCCAAGTCCCGGACCTTCCGATCCGCATAGCTCTTTTGCCTGGACCGAGTTGTGCGAAGTCTCTCCTGAATCACCTTCACCTTTTCCAGGGCATCCTGAACCAAGTCTATACCCAACAATCGGGCCTCGCCCGGCTTAAAATCCCACGGGAGACCTACGCCGCCTACCATACAATGCCTCATATGGCGCCATCTGAATGCTATACTGGAAGCTGTTGTTGTAAGAAAACTCTGTAAGAGGCAAGAATCATTCCCGTGACCCTCCAAAATCCATCACACAGGCACGGAGCATATCCTCGAGGATCTGAATCGTGCGCTCGGACTGCCCGTCCGTCTGAGGGTGAAAAGTTGTGCTCAACTCTACCCTGGTGCCCAACTCCTGCTGAACGGCTCTCCAGAACTGTGAAGTGAACTGTGTACCTCTGTCTAAAATGATAGATACTGGAATACCGTTGAGGCGAACAATCTCTCTGATATAAATCTCAGCCAACCTCTCCGATGAATATGTAGTCAGTACCAGAAAGAAATGGGTTTATTTGGTCAGCCGATCCACAATAACCCAAATAGCATCATGCTTCCTCAAAGTACGAGTAAGTCCAACCACAAAGTCCATGGTGATCCGCTCCCACTTCTACTATGGAAGACCAATCTGCTAAAGTAACCCTCCCGGTCTCTGATGCTCACATTTGACCTGCTGAGAGTTGAGACACTTGGCTAGAAACTCTGCTATATCCTTCTTCATCCTTCGCCACCAATAGTTCTGTCTCAGATCCTGGTACATCTTCGCGGTACCCGGATGGATGGAATATCGCGAACTATGGGCATCCTCAAGAATCAACTCCCGAAGCCCATCTATGTTGGGCACGCAGATAGGTACATGCATCCTCATCACCTCATCCTCTCCTATAGTCACATCTTTGGTATCTCCCCGCCGGACTCTATCTTGAAGAACCAAAAGGTGGGGATCATCATACTGGCGGTCTCTGATACAGTCATGGAGGGAATATCAAGCAACCACGTAAGCTAATACCCGGCAAGGCTCGGAAAGATCCAATCTCATGAACTGACTGGCTAAGGACGGAACATCTAAGTCTAGTGGCCTCTCAGCTGCATGAAGGTATGCCAAACTCCCCAAACTCTCCGCCCGGCGACTCAAGGCGTCGGCCACGACATTGGCCTTCCCCTAGTGGTATAGTATAGTGATGTCATAGTCCTTTAGCAACTCTAACCACCTACTCTGGCGCAAATTTAGATCCTTCTGCCTGAATATGTGCTGCAAACTGCGGTTATTCGTGAATATCTCACAGGGAACACCATATAAATAATGACGCCATATCTTTAGGGCGTGAACAATCGCTGCCAACTCGAGATCATGAACAGAGTAGTTTTTCTCATGTACCTTCAACTGCCTAGACGCGTAGGCAATCATGTTACAGTCCTGCATCAACACCGCTCCCAAACCAATCCTCGAAGAATCACAATAAACTATATGGGAACCGGAACCGATAGGCAAAACCAACACAGGAGCTAAAGTCAGGGCTGTCTTGAGCTTCTGAAAGCTCTCCTCACACTCCTCAATCCATATAAAATATTCACCCTTCTGGGTCAGTCTTGTCATGGGCGCTGAAATGGATGAAAATCCCTCCACAAAATGGTAATAATACCCACCCAAATCGAGGAAACTGCGAATCTCAGTAGCTGAGGACGGTCTGGGCTAACCTTGAACCGCCTCCACCTTCTTAGGATCTACTTTGATCCCATCCGAAGACACCATGTGGCCTAAAAATGCCACAGAATCAAGCCAAAATTCACACGTAGAAAACTTAGCATACAACTTCTTCTCCCTCAATGCTTGAAGCACGGTTCTCAAGTGCTGCTCATGGTCCTCCTGGGACCTCGAATATACCAGAATGTCATCAATGAACACAATGAAGAAAGTATCAAGATAAGGCCGAAATATGTTGTGCATCAGGTGCATGAAGGCTACTGGGGCGTTGGTCAGCCCGAATGACATAACAAGGAACTCATAGTGGCCATATCTAGTCTTGAAGGCAGTCTTCGGGATATCAGGTTCCTGAATCTTCAGCTTATGATAACCCGAACGTAGATCAATCTTGGAGAACACTCTAGCACCCTGTAACTAGTCAAATAGATCATCAATGCGAGGCAATGGGTACCTGCTCTTCACTGTCACCTTATTCAGCTGTCGGTAGTCTATACATATATGCATCAAGCCATCCTTTTTCTTCACAAATAATACCGGAGTGCCCCAAGGTGATACACTGGGCCTGATGAATCCCTTCTCAAGCAACTCCCGTAACTTCTCCTTCAACTCAGGAGGAGCCATGCGATAAGGAGGAATGGAAACGGGCTGAGTGCCCCACAACAAGTCAATGCCAAAATCAATGTCTCTATCAGGTGGCATACCCGGAAGATCAGCTGAAAATACATTAGAATAGTCTATGAAAACTAGAACTGACTCCATTGTGGGCGTCTCAGTACTAACATATCTCACACAAGACAAATATGCATCACACCCCTTCCCAACAATCCACTGAGCCTTAAGAAAAGAAATGACTCGGCGGGGAATATACTCCAAAGAAGCTCTCTACTCTAACCTCGGAGATCTTGGCATAGCCAGCATTACGGTCTTGGCGTGACAATCAAGAATAGCATAATAGGGAGACAGTCAGTCCATACCCAATATAACATCGAAATCTACCATAGTGAGTAGTAGCAAATCAGCTCTGGTCTCAAAACAAGTGATAGTAATCAAACATGACCGATATATGCGGTCCACAACAAGAGAATCTCCCACCGGAGTAGAAACATAAACAGGGGAAATCAAAGAGTCCCGGGCTATCCCCAGATGTGATGCAAAATAGGAAGACACATATGAATATGTAGAGCATGGTTCAAATAATACCGATGCATCCCTATGGCAAACGGGAACAATACATGTAATGACTGTATCTGAAGCAATGGCCTCGGACCAGGTCGGAAGATCATAGTACCTGGCCTGGCCTCCCCCTCTAGGGAAACCTCGACCTCCCCGACCTCCACCTCGAGCTGTCTGAGGTGGCGGGGTAGCAGCTGGGGCTGGAGAAATAGCTGGAGGACCTAGAGGAAGGCGTGGAGCCTTATAAATTTGCGGGGGTGCACCCTGATAAGTCTGAGGTGGTGCGCCCCACCTCGCTCTGGGGAAATCCTTGATCATATGCTGAGGGTCACCACACCCAAAACAACCTCTCTGAGGACGCAAGCTGCTGACTCTGAACTGGTCTGCTAGACTGGTGCGCCCCTCCTCGCTCTGAGGGAATAATCTGTGGATTTCACTCCAATCGTGGACCCCACGATATGACCCGTAGATAAGGTGTCTGGTATATTTTTTGGGTTAGAGGCGTGTATATTAAACTTACTCTATTAGCAGTTTCCACTTCCCTTGGAACACGTTTTCAGAGATGAGCGTGGTTGGTCTTGACGTGTGGGCTTCATGTGGCCATTCTTAGTGTTGGGTTTGGGCACTAGCCCAGGTTGTGGGCTAAATGCCTTAACCTCAAAAGGGCCTAAAGTCTTGGCCCCATTGTCTTTTCATTGGTCTTGGTCTCTTTGGTCCATTAGGGTTTCAACCCAGGCCTCACTTTCCCCCAAGTTTCCAAGGACGATAAACTTACATGTCACCAACGATACATGATGTTTTCCCTTCCACCTGCATTCTCAACAATGTTTTCTTATTTTGGGGGATAGTATGTTGTTGCTTTCCTTATGTTCCATCTTGGGAACTCCACTTTTATCCAATCACTGCCTCTCTTTGGTTGTGGTTCCACCGTGGATGATTCTGGTTTCTCTGATGGTTCCAGAGTTTGTGTAGCCGTGTACTTCCTCATTGTGTGTCCTATCCTCCCATTCCCCTTACACATGATTCCCTCCCGCCGTATTCAATTTGATACATGTGCTCTCTAATTACGATGAAAGTTCTAAGTGGGATGTCTACGAGGACTTGGATGCAAATCCTTGCATATCTGGCTCTGAGGATAGTAGATGTGCAGGCATTGATCTTCAATAGTTTCCCCACTTCTCTTCCCACTCTTTATTTCATCTTCTTTTCGTAGAACTCGGTGGGTTCTTGGTGCAGCCTGATCCATATGGCGGTTGATTAGATCTTGGACTTTTCCGGAACAAAATTGTGCTCCCAATTTTGAACTGAGAGGAAATTGGCCATAATGAATCATGGGCCCGTGCATGGACTTTTCCATGTTAGATTTTTCTAGAAACATCACTATGAAAACGTTCCAGGCCAAGTCAATGATCGTTACGTGCTCACTGGGGCACCATTACTTGTTGTAGATTTGGTTTTAGTAGGTGATGGGAATTTTCTTCCCAGATACTTTGATGTTCACTGAGAATCTCTAAGGGTTGTAGATTCTCATTTTTTAGTCATGGGTTAGGAGGATTTCCTCAGCATTTTCTTCTTCCAATGGAGCTTTTAGAGCTGCCTCCACTTGGTTATAACTTGGGTGGTAGACGCTTGCCAGTGTCAAGTGGTTGTCTCCTGGGACTTCTTTGAAGCAGTTCTTCATTGAAGAAGCTTCGATATCCATTGGTGCTACAGTGGGATCCGGTGGGTAGGCCGATTTTTATAGTGGTGAGGGGAGTGGGTCCAGTATAGCGGGTGGGGCCATATTAGAGGAATATAATAATTGAAGAGAGAAATCAGAGCCTCTCTCACTCTCCTATGCTTCTACACATTTTTAAGTAGCTCTAGTTTGACTCTTCCTATACCTTAAACTATCGTCAATAGTAAATTAAGGAGAAAATTATCAAAGTGGTCCTTAATGTAAATGAAGATTGGACTATTTAGGTCCTTGATATATGCCACCTAAATTTGATAAGGAGAATTACTTGTTATTGTAGGTCAATTTAACTTGATAGAATAAAAATCATTTACAGTGTTAGCGTACAAATATAAACTCATATATTAATATACTAAATCTTTTCTTTTTTATAGGTTATTGCCGGTACATTCAAAGAAAACACGCAAAGGAAATATCAAGCAGAGCCGTCTGAACCTCAAGGGAGGAGTTTGGACCATCCCCACGAAGAAAACTCTGAACCATTGCCTCCTTTGAAGTAGGAGAAAGATAGATCATGTTAGCTTCCGAGCAAAGGCGTATTCAGGATTGAAATTTAATGGGTTTAGCTTTGCAGAAAATTATATACCATTAAAAATATGGGTTCAAATTTAATATTTGTTGAGATTTTAGTAAGTTTTTACATACATTTCTATACTTTGTGTCCAAAGTTATGGATTCAAATGAACCTTCATGCAAAAGGCTACATTCGCCCCTGCTTCTGAGATAGCACAATGAAGATTTCTAATGATTTTTGAGGATGTGTTCTTCACTCTTATAATGCACTTTCTTTATGAAGAAACATTCATTTGGTAATTTGTTTGAGCCATTTTTCCAAGGTATTATAAGTCAAAGAATGATCTTATTTGAATTGAAATTTCTTTTTGGTAGCTATGATCCATTTCTAAGTAATCAACACTCAAAAGAGTGGTAACTTGCTTTAAGACAATGGAATAAGGAGCTAGAGATAATATCCACCAAGTCAAAATGTGTATGATACAAGTTCAAATTATATTCAAGAATGTGTTTATGCTGAATTTATATATTTATTTTCTATATTACAACGTATACGTAGGCAGCAAGATGTCATACGACTAGTTATAATTTGAATAGAAGAAAATTATACTATTATACTTAAAACTGCTATAATTAATTATATATGTTCATTTTCATAGACATTTGCGAATAATCGATATGTTTTGGCGTCAAGACTAATTTGTCTGTCTGCAGCAACAACAACTATGACTCCTAAGTCTGAAAAAATAAGGGCTATTGCCATGTTAAACCAGAAAATAGGTCTTCTCTTTGATGGTTTGAATGTCAAGTTGTAGAAGTGTGATGACCCAAAAGGTCATCCTTTGTAAATTTAGCTAAAACAGTGTTATGAGGCACCCAAAGCCTCCGTTAATTACCTCGATGTACGTGCGCAGCCTGAGTGCGTAGCTGGGAAGCGTTTATGTGGAAATGTGTTAAACAGTTGAATTTATGATAATTAATTGAATAAAGTCGACTTTGGTCAACATTTTTGGAAAACGGACCCAGACCCATGATTTAATGGTCCCAGAGGGTCGGTAGGAAAATAAAGGACCTGGGCGTATGTCCGGAATCGAATTCCGAGGTCTTAAGTTCGAGAAATGAATTTTTAACGAAAATAGTTTTCGGAAAATAATAGAGACTTTTAAAAATAAACTTTGATGTGAAATCTGTGTCAGCAGGCCCATATCATGGTTCCGGAGCCTAGAACAGGTTCAATATGTGTTATGTGAGTTATCTGTACGATTTGGTAAGAAACGGACTTGGTTTGACGTGTTTCGGATAAAAATTGGAAAATTTAGAAGTGTGAAGTTTGAGAAAATTCTATAGATTTTGGAGTTTAATTTATTGGTTTTGATGTTATTTGGTGATTTTATTACTTGAATAAGTCTGTAGGATGATTTTGAAGTCGTGTGTATATTTGGTTTTGAGCCCCGAGGGCTCGGGTGAGTTTTAGGTTGGTGTCGGGGTGCTAAACTTAGAAAATTTCTGGTTTTGCTGTTGTATCTGGTGTCCAGCCTTTTCCTCTTTGTGATCGTGGTGTAAAGCACACAATCGCGATGTTCATTTTGGGTAGGGGTTCAATTTTCTCTTCGCGATCGCAAAGAGCTAGGTGCGAACGCGGAGCCTTAGGGTGTTAGCTCTACGCAAACGCACCCCTATGTCCGCGAACGTGAAGGTCTTCTGTGAGGATGGGGTCATAGGTAGCAAAATGACTAGTGTGAACGCTTGTCCTGGAACGTGATCGCGTAGGTCAATGGTTGGTCTCTTCTACGATCGCACCTTCTTCTCTTCGGTCGCGTAGTAAGGGATCCATGAAGCTCTGCGATCGCAGCCCTTCTATCGTGATCGCATAGGGTTAATCCACCCAGTTATTTAATTGCTCAAAAAACAGAATACCTATTACGAGATTTTCATATTTTTCACCATCTTCTTCTCCAAACCCCATAGACGATTTTCAAAAAACAGAATACCCATTACGAAATAGTGAAGATGTTAGTGATGAAGATAAATGACTTTGGGAAAAAATTGTGGCCATTATGTGTAAAGTTGCTGAGAATCAGGCCCTCGACTTTGTTCCCAAATGCCCAATATCCGGAAATGGCTACGCTGAAAAAGGTTGTTGATAAGATGGCGTAACAAATGCATAGCCCTTTGAATATCTTCCCTTTCAGCGGCGACGCTATCGTTGCATGTAATCAGATTGCAACATATAGTACTTTTCGTATAATTTTTTAAATATCTGATTTCGGGAATTTATTGAATATCTTAATAATATTCTTGTAGCAATTAACCTGAATTTCAGGAATTATGGGTGATGACGGGAAATTTGTTGTTGGTATGAAATTTGATAGAATTCATGGATATTGATGTTTAATTCTATGTGTATGATGTTGTTTTGACGATTTGATCACACGGGCAAGTTCGTAAGAGGTTGTGTGAGTAATCTGTGAAATTTGTTATCGTTCCGAGATGTTTAGTCCAGTTCAGCATGTTGTTAGCAAAGTTAGAAAACTTAAAATTCCTAAGTTTGGTTCTTGAGGTTTGGGGGTGTGATTTCGAGTTCCAGCGTTGTTTTGATTGTTCCGAAGGCTCGAGCGAGTCTGTATTATGATTTGGGACTCGTTGTTATATTTGGATTAGGGCTCGGGTGGTCCGAGGTGCCTTCCGGGCACCTAACGGGGCTAAAAACCAACAAACTCAGCTGCTGGTGCACCTGCTCTGGTGTGACCGCAGGTGCGGTTGCCCAACATCGCAGGTGCGAGACTGCAAGTGCGGTCCCAAGCAGCGCAGGTGCGAGACCGCAGGTGCGGTCTCCCCTTCGCAGGTGCAATCCCAGACCCCCTAGCCCAATTTCGCAGGCGCGAGGTTCTCCTCGCAAGCAGGAGACCGCAGGTGCGGTCCCAGCCATCGCAGGTGCGATCATTGTTCAGGCAGTGAGTTTAGGTACGGGTTTTAAACCTATTTTCCTCATTTCTCACCTTCTTCCTTAAGAGAATTCCATCACTTTTAAGAGCTTTCGACCAGGTCCTGTGAGGTATGTAAATTCCACTCATAAATTTGTTTCATGCATGTATCTTAGCCTAATTAACTACACAAATTAGTGCAAAAATTCAAGAAAATTGGTAGTAACCTAGAACTTGTGATCACCTTAGAATTTTCTGTGAATTGGCTATGAAATCAAGTAAAAAAAAATCGTACATTTATGATCCTTAGGCTTTGGGTGAGTGTTCCCTTCGAGAATTGCAAGAATCCGAGAGAGCGGGTCCCGGGGTCAAATTTTGATAAATTTGAAAGAATGCTAGGAAATGGATAATAAGGCCATGTAATTGAATCTTTGAATCCTTATTTACATACTTGAGTTGATTATGCCTAGATAATACCATTCCGGAGTCGAATTCTAAAGGAAAGGCACTGTTAGAGGGTTGATTGCCATAATTTGGACCCGAGGTAAGTGTTTGGTCTAACCTTAGCTTGAGGGAACAGGAGTTGAGTATAATTTTCTACTTGCTAATTGTCAAATAAGATGTATAGGCATGGTGACGAGTATCTATACATTGGTGTATAGCATGACCGTGAGTCCTCATATTGTGAATATACTTATTTTGTGGTAATTTCCATGCTTAGTTGATGATTTCTATATGTTGTGAAGAATATGTGAAGGGAATTGTATTCTGTAAACTCTGTTGGAGCATTGGCTCAAATTGTCTAATGAATAGTGAAGAAATATGAGATATTACGTCTTTGGAGCATTGGCTCAAATTGTGAAATAAATAAGGAAGAAATATGAGATATTACATCCTTTGGAGCATTGGCTCAAGTGATAGAATAAATCATGGAAATGAAAGTGAAAGAAAGAGAAAGAGTTATTCAAATATACCCTTGCTGGGATTTAATTGCGCAGTTGATGTTCCCTTGTCGGGATTTAATTGTGTAATTGATGATTACCCTTGCCGGGATTTAATTGTTTAATTATTGTTCCCTTGCCGGGATTTAATTCCTATATCTATTCTGTTTATTTCCTTTCCTTGTTTGTGATTGTTGTTTGGGCGAGGAAGAGTGATAAAGCACGAAGGGTGATGCGGTGCACTTGTCTTGGTGAGAATGAGAGTAAAGAACGAAGGGTGATGTCGTGCATTGTTTGATATTGTCTTCCTTGTTGGGATGTTGAGATTTCTGTTATTATTCCCTTGCCGGGATTTCTATTTTTATTCTGTTTACTCCCTTGCCCTTGTTTGTGATTGCTGTTTGGGTGAGGAAGAGTGCTAAAGCACAAAGGGTGATGTCGTGCATTGTTTGTTATTGTGAGGAAAGAGTATAAAGCACGAAGGGTGATGTCGTGCGGTACGATGTACCATTCCGTACCATATTCATTGATTATATTGTGAGGAAATAGAGTAAAAGCACGAAGGGTGATGTCGTGCCATGATTTACATTGATTACATTATACACTTCATAGTGAGGACGAGAGTAAAAGCACGAAGGGTGATGCCGTGTCATGATTTACATTGATTACATTATACATCGCATAGTGAGGACGAGAGTAAAAGCACGAAGGGTGATGCCGTGTCATGATTTACATTGATTACATTATACATCGCATAGTGAGGACGAGAGTAAAAGCACGAAGGGTGATGCCGTACAAGTTTGTGATTTCTTGTCCTTGTTGATATTCTGGCTTGTTGTTCCTTTCCTTATTGAGATTTCTTATATGAAACTTTTATCTCCCCACAACATGTTCCCCTTCCTTTATTAATTATTTTATCCTTATATTTCTTATCCGTTGTATATATGTATATATGTTTAATTGAACTGCACAGGTTTATTTGTTGGTCTGGTTCTAGCCTCGTCACTACTTTGCCGAGGTTAGGCTAGGCACCTACTTAGTACATGAGGTCGGTTGTACTGATGCTACACCTACACTTCTTTATGTTGTGTATATTACGCAGCCGGACCCGGAGGACATCATTAGTGGGAGTGTCTTCCAGCTCATTATAGAGGCTTCGAGGTATACCCGCTGGCGTTCGTGGGCCTTGGCGTCTCTCCCATCCATGTGTCTTCGATTCTGTCTTGTTTTTCCTTTAGTTTCAGAAGCAAATATGTATTTCCTTCCAGGCTTGTATGTAGCACTCTTAGACCGTTCGTGAGTTAGTGACACTAGGTTTTGGGAAATTTTGCGTCGATGTGTTGTAATTGTCTTTACTTAGCTTAAAACCGTATTTAGTTCTCCTGCTTAATTTGTGAACTGATTTAGTTTATTCTGTTAGAATGAGGTTATGATGCTACTTTAACTACACACATTGGCTTGTCTATCGGGTTCAACGTTAGACGCCATCACGGCCCGACGGTGGGATTTCAGGGCGTGACATTATGCCATTTCCAAATGTAGTGGCAATAATAGCAATTGCATTAAAAATGCCAAAAATGCGAATCTCTTTATCGCCATTGATCGAATAGTCTTTCTCTGGTACCTTAGATGATCTTCCTAGGAAATATATTAGGAGTTGTTACAACATTATTGCAAAATAAGCGTTGGTAAAAATAAATGTATTAAGCCTTTGCAATATTAATTAAGTACCTATGTAAATGGAACCAGCTGTGGCACAAGCACTATAAGCAAGGCAAAGTAGCGGAGAAATCAAGTTGATATGCCTAAGTGAGTGAAAAGATGGCATTTGAGCTAAGATCAACATTAGACCTCCAAATATTGCTACAAATTCATATAGCCTCATAGTTCCACTTGGATTTGACAGCCAATAGATTGCCTTCCAAAAGAAAAAACAAAGAAAGATAGAGTTACTTAAGTCACATATTGCATTGTATCGTATTGTTACTTTAAATACGATGTTTATTTTGATTGTTATTTAAATTTTATTGTACCGTGTCTTTAAATTCGTCGTTACGTAATGACAAAATGTGCCACTTTATCTAACGATCAATTTGGTGTGGTTGCGTCGTTACCATTTTTTTTTACTCAACTCACCCTTCATTATTAGTAAATAATTTTATTTTATCATACCCTACCTTTCTATATACCGTATCATATATTTTTTTTAAATAATATTGCAAGTTTATTGTTCATATTGCTGGTGTATGGTATCATAAAATGATGGCAAGCAACACAATCTATCCAAATAATATATTCATCAAACAATACAGTATAATACAATACGATACGATACATTGTGATAACAAAATCTATCTTGATGGGAATATCTGGAGTACATGGTCGTAACATGGCTTCAAGTTCTTTTTTATAGGCTTATGGTGACTTATCTAATGCAAATTTTGATTTATTCCCTGCATGTTGTTAGTTGTCACCATGCAAAAAAAAAATTTTAAAACTATTAAAGGCGTGATACTTTTTATTACTCAGTGTCATTCATTCTTGACAATAAGAAATACAAGGAGAGGTAACAACAAGCCTAACAAAATATGAAGATGCTAATTCAATAGAAGAACTTGCATTAATTCCTGAACAACATATTAATTATATCTCATAATAAGATCAATCTCTCATTAGATCATACTCTGAATCCATTACCACAAAATTTTGTTCTTTTGGGCATTCATTAGTCAAACGGGCAACCTCTTCATGAGAAGAACTAGCAGAACCAGGTGCCCCAACAGCTTGACTTTGCTGAGTTTCCAGTATGGCATTTTAGCCTTCAACTTTCTAATCACATCAGTTGCCGCATTTTGAGCATTAATCAGCTGAGAAATGGTCGAAGTGCTCCCCCGGCCTTTTCTATACACTCACACTCTTCTAGAGTTATTTTAAAGAAGGTCTGCTTGCGGGTTCCTACCTTTGGGTTGGCCAGATGCACATTGTAGAACTGAAACATGCGAATAAGGAGAAACCTGTGGGGGAGCCCATGATTCCCTTCTCGAAAGTTCACCACCTTCTGCATGTGTTCAATCATAATTTCTAGAAGATTATTTGGTGTGTATGAATCAAGAGCCTCCATCAAAACCAGGTCAGACTTGGAAGCAATAGACCTCCTCTCAGCATGGGGTAGGAGAACCTTATTTACCACCTCAAAGAGAAGATGGTACACCGGAAGAGGTGCCTTCTTATGCACTCGTTCCCCATGCTGGATAGCCTGCTCTTTCACAATGGCTCTCTTAAAGTTAGCTTCACAAGCACTCTTGACCTAGGAAATCCCCTCACACAGAACCTGAAGAGTTTTTCCCAATACAGCAGCATCAAGCACGATATCAACCCTACCTACCAGCACGCAGATATGCTCCCATTTCACAATGAAGAGACTTGCATAAAAATTCTGCACCTCCTCTTCATATACCTTGGGAACAACCGCTCTAAATAGATGATCACATTCCTGGAACTCCACTATCTCTAAAACCTGCCTCGTTCCAACCATTTCTTATATTTTCGGGTCAAACATAAAACCCCACAGTACTTTTTGATATCTCAATCTCTCTTGTCCAAGTCCCTTGTCACTTGGTATGGTCGTCAGTGAACCGGGTCCCCCAACAGTTTCCCTCTTGCGTTTTCTCACCTTTTCAACTGACTTTCCTCTCTCACGCTCAACTGCCACAGTATCGTTCTCAGACAACCCTCTCTCAACCACAACCTTTTTGGATTTTCCACCACTCTTCACAGATGTTGCACCTTGTTTTTCCACAACTTCCTCGGAACCTCCAACCACAGACTTCTAGACCTTTGTAGATCTTTTCACTAAGGAACTACCTTCCTCTTGAACATCTTTGTCAACCTCAACCACTGGAATGTCCTTGTCAGCCACAACTTTCCCTTGCTTCATCAACCTCTTCTTCTTCTTACGACTTTTCTTGCTCTTCTGCAAGGCAGATTCGAGAGCCTTTTTCTTCTGCAATCAGGTAGAAGGTCGCTTGGAAGAGGACTCAAGAGTAACTGCTGGTTTGCGAATCTTAAACGAGCAATGAGGACTATTTCATCTTTGTAATCTTCGTGAAAAGGAACAGTAGTGGGAGGAATAGACTCCAAGGGTTTTGTGTAGGAGATGGGTTCCTGGTTCGTTTCTGCAGAAGGAGAGCCAGGTTCTCCAGCAGGTTTTTCTTTGACTTACTCATAAACTGGATACTCAAACAAAACCATAGTCCCCTCATCCCCTAAGAATGGAGTTTCCTTCCTCTGAGACTCAGGAAGGGAAGAGGCTCCTTTAGTCGTAGGACTCTCGGCGGCAATGGCTATGATGTTTTTCGCCGCCTCCTTTCTGGTGACTCCATGGGAGTCATAGAGTCGAGAATGGAGGAGTTCAAGTATTTATTGGGGTCATCCACAGAGACCTCTGATGCCTGAGGCGTATCACCTCCAAGGGTTCTTTGGTTTGATTAGAACGAGAAAGAGAAGTAGGATTTGAGGAAGGAGTAACAGCGACAGGAGGTGAAGAGGAAACTGGGTTGGGTACGAAGATATCAGGGTTGGTGGAGGACTGGATTTCAGGTGGTGTAAGAGTGGTGTTGATGGTAGAAGAGGGAGGGGTTTGTTTGTTGGCCTTGGTGGGAAGAAATACAGGGAGTTCTGAAGGAGGGAGAATTTACAGATTTGTAATGGGAGATGATGGTTCAGAGTAGTTAGGAGTGAGGGGGATTTATAGAATAAGGGATAATAAAGAGGGGAGAGAGGAACGGGTTCTAACTAATTTCAAAATGATGGTAGGTTTTGGGAAGACAAAACGTGCAGAGGAAGTGAAGGGATTTGAGAGATAAGACATGACACACAGACTTTGAAAAGTCGGATGATGTGGCAGTTGCATTAATTTTGCTGTATTTTCAGAAAAGCATGAGGAAAACACATTACTACTAACCTATGGTACTAGAACCAGGTTCCGAACCTGTTTTTGTAAAAACGTTTGCAGCTCTCTTTTGCAGTTCCAACGATGTAACTGTAGATTCTATAATCATCATGCGTATCTACCTGCAACGGTATATATGTGAGCTAGGCTTGGTCAAAAAACACTTTAGCTGACTTTTACCTGAGTATGACTTTCATAGCCATGTGAGGAGAACAAGATTCTCAGTTAGGTTTCATTAACCCCAGTGCCATCCTATTTCTCTCAAAGTGTTCCCTTCTTAGAGCTTTGGTGAAGATATCTGCAATTTGATCTTTAATGCAGCAAAATCTCATGCAATTGAGCCCATTTTCGACATTATCTCTGAGAAAATGGTGTCTGACATCAATGTGTTTGGTTCTCTTGTGCTGAACTGGGTTCATTGCCATGTTGAGAGCACTGGTGTTATCACATAGTAGTGGTACACAATCAATGTATACTCCAAAATCATCCAATTGTTGCTTGATCCACAACAATTGAGCACAACAAGGTGCAACTGCGACATATTTTTCTTCAGCTGTTGAGAAGGAAAAAAAGTTTTGCTTCCTTGCACCCCATTAGATTAGACAAGATCCAAGGAAGTGAGCCATTCCAAAAGTGCTTTTCCCGTCCACTAGATAACATGCATAATCAGCATCAGCATAACCAACAAGGTTAAAATTGTCACCTGAAGGGTAGTACAAAACCAGGTCCTGTGTGCCCTTAAGATATCTCAAAATCCTCTTGGCCGCCTTCAGATGAGATTCCATGGGATTTGATTGAAACCTTGTATACAATCCCACACTAAATATAATGTATGTCCTGCTCACAATGAGGTAGAGTAGAGATCCAATGATGCCTTGATACATTGTTTGATTCACAAATAATCAAGAATCATCTATGTCCAGCTTGGTAGCAACAATAATAGGGGTGTCAATTACCTTTGGGCTTCCATATCAAACCTTTTCAGCAGTTCTTTGATGTATTTGTACGGACTGATACAGGTCCCCTTCGTGGACTACTTCACTTGAAGACCCAGGAAGAAGTTCAGTTCCCCCATCATACACATTTCAAACTCACTTCCTATGAGTTTGGCAAATTCTTCGCATAGTGAGTCTGTTGTAGCCCCAAATATGATATCATCTACATAAACCTAAACAATGAGCAGGATCCTTCCCCATTTCTTCAAAAACAACGTATTGTCAATCATTCCTCGAGTGAACCCATTCTCCAGAAGAAACTTGGATAATCACTCATACCAAGCTCTAGGAGACTACTTCAATCCATATGGAGCTTTGTCCAATTTGAATACATGTTCAGGATGCACATGGCATTCAAATCCTGGAGGCTGCTTAACATAGACCTCTTCCTTAAGAAAACCATTAAAAAGGCACTCTTCACATCCATTTGGAACAAGGTGAATTCCATATGTGATGCAAGGGCGATGAGGATCCTGATGTCTTCCATGCGAGCAACTAGGGCAAACGTCTTGTCATAGTCGATCCCTTCCTCCTGATTATAACCTTGAACAACAAGCCTTGCTTTTTTCCTTGTAGTACTTCCATTTTCATCCAGCTTATTCCTGAACACCCACCTGGTATGATGGTTCTATCAGATGGTCTAGGTACCAGGTGCCATACCTTGTTTCTATCAAACTGATGCAGCTCCTCTTTCATAGTTGTAAACCAGTCAACATCCTTTAGGGCTTCCTTGATATTTTTGGGTTCTATTTGAGATAAAAAGGCTGGAAAGGATAGGGAATTTTTTGTTTTTTATCGTGTTTGGATTCCAGAATCAAGGGGTGATTATGTTATCAAGTGGATGAGAGCTTTTGTGTTTCCAGTTTAGGGCTTAGATCTGATTAGTAGAGGAACTGGGTAAATAGATGGGTTTCCCTGCATTCCTCGTTCAACTACCTGTGGAGTGCCGTGCTCCACATCTCCAACCCTTTCTTCAGCTTCAGTGGTAGTAATTGGGTTACCAGGTTCCTCTGGTAAAGTGGACGAGGATGTTGCATTGTCTTCACTTGTTTTCTTCGTCTAACTCATCATGTCAGCTTTGCCATTTGAGACATCAGATATTTCTCCAGGAACCAAAAGTGGCTCATTGTCATTATCATCACTATCTCCTTCCTTGTTCGAAGAAGGTGTCTCATTGAATATCACATGAACACTTTCTTCCACACATTGTTCCATTTTGTTGTAGACTTTGTAGGCTTTTCTTTGAGAAGAATATCCCCGAAAAATTCCTGCATCACTTTTTGCATCAAACTTCTTAAGGTGGTCCTTCCCATTAATGAGAACATAACATTTGCATCCAAAGGTTCTTAGATGAGTTATCTTGGGCTTTCTTCCATTGAGTAGCTCAGATGGGGTTTTGTTCTAGAGGGACCTGATCATGCACTTGTTCACCAATAGCATGCAGTGTTTATTGCCTCTGCCCAGAAATTTTTTGCAATTCCACTGTCAATAAGCATTGTTCGTGCTATGTCTTATAGAGTTTTGTTCTTCCTTTCAACAACACCATTTTGCTGGGGAGTCCTTGGGGATGATAAGTTATGATTAATCCCATTTTCATTGAAGAATTTATCAAATTTGGCATTGTCGAATTTTGTTCCATGGTCAGATCTGATGCAAGCTACCATCGATTCCATTTTCACTTGGATTTTCTTAGCAAAGGCCACAAATACCTCTAAGGTCTCATCTTTTGTTCTGAGAAACAAAGTCCAAGTGAATCTGGAATAGTCATCTATAATCACAAAAATATACTTCTTTCCACCTCTGTTTGGTATTCTCATAGGACCGCATAGATCCATGTGAAGAAGTTCGAGGGTTTTTGAAGTGCTAACATCCTTCTTTGGATTAAAGGATGATTTCACATGTTTTCCTCTAGCACATGCATCACATACTTTGTGCTCCTTGAATTTACAATTTGGCAGACCACGAACCAGGTCCTTCTGTATCTATTTATTTAGAAGTGAGAAGCTTGCATGCCCCAATCTTCTATGCCATAGTTCCGCATCATCATCAACTACCTTCAATCAACTCTTATCACCAGCTTCCAGAGATTCAAAGTAAGCAACATAGATGTTCTTGTACCTTTTGGATACTAAAACCACTTCCCTAGTTACCAAACTAGTGATTGTGCACACTTTAGACACGAACTCTACTTTGTTCCCTTTATCACAAATTTGGGAGACACTCAAGAGACTGTACTTCAGCCCATCTACATAGTACACGTTCTTAATTGAGTGCAAAAGAGACTTTCCAACCCTTCCAACACCGAGGATGTATCCCTTTTTTCCATTGCCAAAAGATACATCCCCTCCTTGCAGGGATTTCAATGAGAGAAAATCCATGGTGCTCCCCGTCATGTGCTTTGAGCATCCACTGTCCATTATCCATTGTAATATGCTTCCTCTCAATGTTCCCTACGCATACAAATTATGTATTAGATTTAGGAACCCAAATTAGTTTGGGTCCCTTGTAATGATGAAAAGGACGGATAATAGTTTATCTAGTCCATGCGGGCAAGATACAAGTTTTGCAAGTGGCACCTTGTCCCATTTTAGTAGTCACTTTTTTAGCAAACACTTTGTTTTTTCTAAACAGATTGAAATATGGCTTGGCAATTTTCTTTGAAGTGACCATTGTGCCCAGAGTGAGTACAAAGCCAATTATCAGAAATAGTGACGTACTTGCTGTGAGGGTTGTAAGGGATTTTCTCCTTTTGGAACCTGATTCCCTGCCTGTTTCCACTATTGTTGTAGTACATGACAATGACAGCATCTGAAGACCAGGTCCATTTAAGAGATTTCTCAAGATCAATTTTTACTTTCTCCAATTCAGCTTTAAGTTGTCTATTTCTCTCTATTTCACCACACAATCTAGTTTTCATGTCATTCAATTCCTTCTCTAGCTTGATGTGTGTCTCACTAGCTACTTCCTTCCCTTTCTCAATACTTACAAGCCTATGTTCTGATTTGAGTTCCTCAATTTTTTCCTCTAGATTTGTGGTTACCACCAAAAACTCATCCATTTCTTGCTCAGTAACTACAATTTTCTCTGCTAGAGTGTTCGTTTCTTTGCTAAATTTCTCTATTTTCTCCTTCAGGCCAATAACTACTACCATCAAGTCTCTATCTCATTTTCTACACTATTTATTTTTCCAATTAGGACTTCCTTTTCTTTTTAAAAATTATATATGGTCTCTTTTAAATCAACTACACGGACCACTAGATCATCTCTAGATTGCTCAGCCTCTCCTAACTGTATGGTCAAATCATCCTTATGATCAACTAAACTATAGTATGCATCAATTAGGACATTTTCTAATGACATTAATTTCTTAGAAGTGTAGGACTTCAGATTTCTCTGAATATCCCTGAAATTTACCTTATCATTGTCATCCTCTTCATCATTATCAGACTGGGCCATTAGTGCAAACAATGAATCATATTCCTTTTCATCATTTTCCACTGCTATCATGGAATTGTTTCCTGCATCTGGTTCCTCTTCTGACTCACTAGAGGAGTCTCCCCATGCAGCAAGAGCTTGCTTCACAACATTGTCATCTGCACTTTTTCGGCTGAATCGTTTGTCAGGAACCGGGTTCCTTTTTGCAGTTTTGTCAGAGTTGTGTTTGTAGGGCTCCTGCTCCATAAGTGGACAGTCTTTGATGAAGTGCCCTAGCTTTCCACACTTGTTACAGAGATCATAGTTCCTTGGTTTACTTGAACTGGCTCTCCTCGGTATGCCTCCATTTCTTCGAACCATCTTTTGAAATATCTTAGTGAGATAGGCCATGTCACTATCTTCTTCACTTGAGTCATTTTTTCAGCATTGAGCACCAGGTTCTTCTCCTTCTTTGGTTCTCTTCTTTCACTATCTTCTCATACATCTTCAGATTTCCAATCAGCTCGTCCATGGTTAGAGTTTGTACATATTTAGCTTCAGTGATGGCGTTCAACTTGCTCTCCCAAGAACTAGGTAAAACACTAAGGACCTTCCGTACCAACTTGTTTTTATGAATTATTTCTCCTAGTGAGTGAAGCTCATTTATGATAGATGTGAATCTAGTGTGCATGTCTTGTATAGAATCATCATCCTTCATCCTAAATAGCTCATACTCAGTGGTGAGCATGTCAATCTTAGACTGTTTAACCTGATTAGTTCCTTCATGTGCCGTTTTCAATGCTTCCCATATCTCCTTTGCAGATTGACAAGCTGAAATTCTATTGTACTCATCGGGTTCTATACCACATCCCAAGATCTTCTTGGCACAAAAGTTCTTCTCTACATCTTTTCTGTCAATGTCGTTGTATTCTTTTGTAGTTTTGGGCACCATCACACCAGGTTCTCCAACATTCTTCATTGGAACATGTGGCCCATAAAAATGATGTCCCACAGCTCGGAGTCTTCTCCCATTATAAAATCATGCATACGAGTCTTCCACCATTTGTAATACTGACCATTGAACCTAGGAGGTTTGTAGGTTGATTGTCCTTCTTCAAAGCTACATGGAGCAGCCTCGAGATCCTTTCTAGGTGTTAATATTTTAGAACGAACATGCCCTGATATCAATTGATAGTTTATATGAGTCCACCAACTATAGAGAAACATGGTCCTATATCATTTCCCTCAGTGTTAACTACTAGAAACAGTATGTAGTGAGACACAAGATTTTTTACGTGGAAAAATCCCAACTCAAAGGGATAAAAACCACAACCTACGCTGGTAGTATTTCAAATTCACTAACTTGTAACTCAACTATTACAAGACACTTTGTAATGACTCTATTACAAAGACTTCAATCACACTAAATTGTAATACACATATCGCAAGACACTTAGGAACAAAATAAGGCTTCTAAGAAACAAAGATAGGAGTTACGATTAGGAACAAAATACAAGATTACAACTAAACTAAGGAAACACATAGACTCGTAGTGAAACTGGTCCGTAGTGGAGTTGTCTTCTTGTTCTTGACACACTTGAGACTTCAATGCACGTTCCGATCTTCAATGCTTGAGAGAATATTAGTAAATGCTCAAGTGAATATCTTGTTTGCCTTACAACATGCTATTATATCTCCAAGACATCCCAAGGATGACGTATATTCATAGTTGGTACACACTTGTTCCAATGGGAAGTGACTACTGCACTGTTTCTGCACTATAATGTGCATAGTTGCAGGCAGTCACTTTCTGCAACTGCTTTCCAGCTGTAGAGTTGACCTGTACTTCTGCCAGGGAAACATCAAGGGATCAGGTCCCTAAACTATTTCTTGTGAATCCACAAAGTAATCTGCCTAGATTACTTTGAGTCTATTACTGAATGATTGTACCAAGCATGTATCAGGTCCTTTATCTGGTTCTAAGCAGAAAGTTTGTTAGATCGTCAAAACATAAGACTAAGAGACCCTAAACCCGTCACTACGTTATCTACTATTTGATTTGACATGTACTTTTATGTGACTCTATTATTGTCATATATAACAATGTTCATCTTTGCATGCTTATCTCTAAGATACGTGGTGAAATCCAGCTGTTGAGGAACAAGCGGTCATGCGTGCTCATCGTATTGGACAAACTCAGAAAGTAATGATAAAACGATTCATTGTGAAGGTATGCTCAATTCGTTTCTCCTTGTTATGGCTTGTTAATCAGTTTCCACGTAACAATATCGCCCTCTATAGGAAGTGCTGGTGCTTGTTCCTTGACTCTTACCTGAACATCTATCTGCTTTATCGCACCTTGAGTGCACATCATGTTAAAAAAGTCATTGGACCCTTGCATGCATATTTTTATGATAGCAGGGTTCAGTTGAGGAAAGAATGGAGGCAGTGCGAGGTAGGAAGAAACGGATGATTTCTGGTGCTTTAACGGGCAAGGAAGTTCGGACTGCTAGAATTGAGGAACTTGAGATGCTGTTTGCATAGACAATACAGAACAACTAAATCAGGCCAATGAGTTGGGGCCTCTGTCTCCTCAGATTGTAGATTCACGATCACCATATTAGATGGTCTGAAAAAGAGCTGAAATTTTCTCTTCATTCTGGCCAGTGGTCATCATGTCTCTAACTACAGGCACACAGGATTATTTTGTAGGCCTCAACAATCTCAAGCGTTGAAAAGTGCTCATTCCATTGATTACATCTAGTTCAATTTTTGAGGATGCTTCATTTTTCTTGGTATTCTAGGGTTTCGTTGAAGCAGTCTCTAGAAGCGCGAATGTAACTAGCATATGGGGATAAACTAAATCCTGGCATCACGAGTATTATCAAGATTTAGGATCGAACTTGTAAAACAGTTCTCGTAGAGTTAACAAATTTGTAAATAGTATATTTTGTCAATGTAGCTTGCAAGCTGCATAGAATAGAGTCATATGTAACTTTACAATTTTTGTTTCAGTTAACAAACTTTGTAAATTTTGACCATATTGAAGTTCTCCTATCAGTTAACAAAGCTTGTATTTTATATGAGTCTGAAGTTAGTTCTCCCACCTATTAGTGACCAATGACTTAAAATAGATAGTCAACTTGACAAATTTTATTTTATTTGTTATGATGATAATATGAGTTGAACTTAAAGAAAAAAATGAGGAATCATATATCTGACTTCTTATTTGAGACTGAGGTGTAATTATGGTTTGTTGTGTTTTGGTAACTTTGGTCCACCCTGGGTGCCAAAAAGTGAAATTATTTCTGTAACGACCCGGTTGGTCCTTATAAGAATTATCGCCCCGATCCCCTATTTACCATTTCTCCCATGTCTTATTATGTTATTGGAACCTGCCGGTGCGTTGAGTGATGAAATCTGGGGTGATTTTGGACACATAGTCCATAAATGTGGATATTAACTTTAGAAATCTGGCCGTAGCTAGAGCCGTGTGAAGACAGATCAGGAATGGGATTCCGTCGACTCTGTTAGCCCCGTTGGGTGATTTTGAGGTTAGGACCGTACTCGGAATGTGTTTTCGAGGTCGGTTGTGGATATCAGCTTGAATTGGCGAAAGTTAGATTTTTGGCGAATTCGGACGATAGGTGAGATTGTCATATTTGACTCTGAATGGATTTCCGGGAGCGAAAACAGGTCCGTAATGTTGTTTATGACCTGTGTGCAAAATTTGAGGTCATTCAAATGAGTTTAGACGTGTTTCTGCGTCGGGTGTGAATTCTAGAATTTCCCTAAGTTCCTAGTCTTGAATCTATGCATAATCAATGATGTTGATGTTATGAGACATGTTCTTAAGACTCGACCTAGTTCGAATAAGGTATTAGGGTCGGTTGGTGGTTTTGGTTGAGGTCCCGGGGGCCTTGGGGTTGTTTCGGATGCTTAACGGGAGAATTTGGAACTTATCAACTTGCTGAACCAGACCTTCTTCTGGTGCTTTTGCACCTGCGAAGGTTTTCCCGCAGGTGCAGACACGCAGGCGCGATAGGGCTTATTGCAGGTGCGATGGTGAGGGAATTAACCAGTGGTCGCAGGTGCGACCTGGGTTCCACAGGTACGGTACCGCATGCGCGACCAAACGACCCCAGGTGCGGCCCCAGTGGACTTAAGTTTATTTCGCACCTGCGATGCTTTTTCCACTAGTGCGGTACCAAAGGTGCAGTGATCGGGACCGCATGTGCGAGATCCCTTTGTGTTTATTCCAAAAATCTGAGGGTTGATTTTCAGAAGTCTAAAAATCGTTTGAGAGCTCGGGAATTGGCGATTTTCAGTGAGTTTTGAAGAGAAGGATCATAGGTAACGTTTTCTAATCCTAATTCATTGTTAGAACATTAATCCCCGTTGTTTTCTTTAGTTTAAGTATCAAAAATGGGGGGAAAACCATGGGAACTTGATGAAACTTCCCCAAACCGAAATTCTGAGAATTTAAGGGGGTTTTAGCCTCGGATTTCGATGTTTCTGGTCAAGTGGGTTTGTGAGTGAATGGGTATCCGGAAAATATAACTTTTACCCGATTCCGAAGCGTCGGCCCGAGGGGCGTTTTGGTCAAAATTCCTAATTTCGCGTGTTAGCTTCGAATTTATTAGTAATTTTCATTTCTTGAAATGATATTTACATTACACAATCGAATTCAATATATTTGAGCCACTCAGAGTTGGATACTCGTGGCAAGGGCGTGATTATTTGTTGATTAGCACAGTCGAGGTAAGTGGCTTGCCTAACTCTGTGTTGGGAAATTCCCTTAGGCATTTATAACTGATTTTCGACATAAAAACCCCGTGTACGTGAGGTGACGAGTACGTGCACGGGATATTCTCACTAAATCCATTGTTTCCTTTTTTATATACTTCATCTTCAATTCCTATTATTTCTGTTATTGGTTTAACTGAGTAGCGGCTTGAGATTTTATCAAGTCCAATGATTTTACCTGATTTTTCCACTCGTTACTATTATTTGAAACTGGGTTAAGTACCTTTCCTCTATATTTGCCAATTTTTTCCCTAACTTTTTACTTACGCTATATCTGATATACATCTCGTATTACATATTTACATTGGGACTGCGGGCTATGGCCTGAGACTTTCCCGTGCATTGTATTGCATATTTATATTGTAACTGCGGGCTACGACCTAAGACTTTCCCTTGCATTACATTGCATTGCATATTTATATTGGGACTACGGGCTATGACATGAGACTTTCCCTTGCATTGCATTGAATATTTATATTGGGACTGCGGGCTATGACTTGAGACTTTCCCTTGCATTGAATTGGATATTTACATTGGGACTGGGGGCTATGACCTGAGACTTTCCCTTGCATTGCATTGCATATTTACATTGGAACTGCGGGCTATGACTTGAGACTTTCCCTCGCATTGCATTGCATATTTACATTGGGACTGCGGGCCGAGACCTGAGACTTTCCCCTGTATTGCATTGTACGACTATCTACTGATTTATATGCTGTTCAGAACTGAGATTTACTACTTCGTTCTTTCCGGTTCACTTTACTTCCTGTTAATTATTACTGTCTTTACTTAACTGTCAATTATATCTGTTTATTTTTGCAAACTCAGTAGAGCCGTAACCTGACCTCGTCACTACTTGACTGTGGTTAGGCTTGGCACTTACTGGGTACCGAATGTGGAGTACTCACGCCCTTCTGTGCATGTTTTTCTCATGTGCAGATCCAGGTCCCAGCGGACCGTTCTGGAGTTAGTAGAGTAGCAGATCTTCGGGAGACTTTGAGGTATTTCTGCAGCGTCCTCAGAGCTTCTGAGCCCCCCCCCCTCCTATCTTAGCATAGTTATTGTTCGTATATGGACTGCACTTTCATTTCAAGTTTGTATATTGAACCATAGAGTTTAGCTTGTGATGTTGGTGACATTCGGGTTTTGGGAAGTACAAACTGTATATGCTGAGTAGCTATCTTGTATAGAGTTGATATCCTTTTTGTCTTTATTTTATTGTTTCTATTGTTTTCCGCCAATTTCTAGGCTTACCTAGTCATAGAGACTAGGTGCCGTCATAATACCTTTCGGAGGGTAAATTGGGTCGTGACAAGTTGGTATCAGAGCGTCTAGGTTCATAGGAGTCACAACATCACAAGCCGGTTTATTAGAGTCTTGCGGATTGCTGCGGAAACGTCCGTATCTATCCTTGGGAGGCTATGTAACTGTTAAGAACAATGAAATTCTTTAGAATTCCTTATCGTGCTGGTTACCATCATCAAATTCTTAAACTCTATTCTATTCTTACGTGCAGATGGTTCGTACCCGTACTGGACGTACTGATGACCATGCACCGGAGCCCCCAGTCAGAGCCACCAGAGGCAGGGGCCGGGATAGGGGGCGAGCACACAGTGCGGCCCGAGCACTGACCAGATCAAAGGCAGAGGAGCCCCCAGCCGCTACAGTTGAAGGGGCACAGGAAGTCCCTACTGTCACTCCAGACCTCTAGGAGACTTTGGCCCAGTTCATGAGTGCTTTCAGTACTCGGTCTCAGGCGAGACTACTCCCGATAGCCCCAGCTACATCCCAGGCCGGGGGAGGGACACAGACTCCCGCAGCCCGTACTCTTGAGCAGAGGGTTCATATAGGGAAAGTCCCAGAGTATATCCCCATGCCTCCTGTAGCCCCAGTTCAGCCTGAGGCCAGAGCAGTTGTATCTGAGTCTGAGCAGCTCCATCTTGAGAGGTACAAGAAGTACCACACACCCGATTTCAGCGGATTGGCTTCAGATGACGCTTTGGGTTTTCTGGAAGGGTGTTATCGTATCCTTCGCACCATGGGTATTGTGGAGACGTGTGGGGTCTCTTTCACTACTTTCCAGCTAAGAGGAGCATCTTATCAGTGGTGGCATGCATTTGAGATTAGTAGTCCGGACGAGGCAGCCTCACTTACTTGGGCTCAGTTTTCAGAGATGTTTTTGCTCAAGTTTTTCCCTCAGAGTCTCAGGGATTCTTGGCGTGTAAAGTTGGAGAAGCTACGCCAGGGTAGCTTGACCGTGTCAGAGTATGAAGTCCGGTTCAGTGACTTGGCACGACATGCACCAGCTTTGGTTTCTACGGTCACAGAGAGAGTCCGCCGTTTTATTGAGGGGATCCATCCCAACATTCGTACTACCATGGCCAGAGAGCCGGAGACAGATATTACTTACTAGCAGGCCGTGAGCATTGCTAGGAGGATTGAGATTATTTTGGCCCGGGACAGAGAGGAGAGGGAGGCCAAGAGGTCTCGAGAGACGGGTCATTTTTTATGAGTTTGTACACATGCAGCACGCCATGGTAGGTGTTTCGTGAGGCGCCCCATTCATTCAGCTCTTCCAGTAGCCAGCGGTATTCCAGCTCCTCCTAGACCTCAGGAGTCTTATTATGCACCACCGGTATCTCAGGTGCATCCAGCTCGAGGTGCTATCACTAGCCAGTCCAGCAGGCCAGTTCAGAGTCAGCAGCAACCATTGCATCCTAATAGGGGTTGTTTTGGTTGTGGTGACCCTCGATATATGATCAAGGATTTCCCTAGAGCGGGGAGGAGCGCACCACCTCAGACTTACCAGGGTGCACCCCCTAAGATTTATCAGGCTCCACGCCTTCCTCCAGGTCCTCCAGCTATTCTTCCAACCCCAGCTGCTACCCCACCACCTTAGGCAGCTCGACGTGGAGGTAGAGGGGTCGAGGTCTCCCTAGAGAGGGAGGCCTGTCCAGGTACTATGCTCTTCCGTCCCAGTCCGAGGCCATTGCTTCAGATTCAGTCATTACAGGTATTGTTCCCGTTTGTCATAGGGATGAATCGGTATTATTTGACCCAGGCTCTACATATTCACATGTGTCTTCCTATTTTGCTTCACATCTGGGGATAGCCCGAGACTCTTTGAGTTCCCCTGTTTATGTTTCTACTCCGGTGGGAGATTTTCTTGTTGTGGACCGCGTATAGCGGTCATGTTTGATTACTATCAGTGGTTTTGAGACTAGAGCTGATTTGCTACTACTCAATATGGTAGATTTCGATGTTATAATGGGTATGCACTGGCTGTATCCCTATTATGTTATTCTTGATTGTCACGCCAAGACCGTGACGCTGGCTATGCCAGGATCTCCGAGGTTAGAGTGGAGAGGTTCCTTGGAGTATACTCCCCGCCGAGTCATTTCTTTTCTTAAGGCTCAACAGATGGTTGGGAAGGGGTGTGATGCATATTTGGCTTATGTGAGAGATGTTAGTACGGAGACCCCTACAGTGGAGTCAGTTCCAGTTGTCAGAGACTATTCTGATGTATTTCCAGTTGATCTTCCAGGTATGCCACCTGATAGAGACATTGATTTCAGCAATGACTTGTTTCCGGGCAATCAGCCCATTTCCATTCCTCCTTATTGCATGGCTCCTCCTGAGCTGAAGAAGTTGAAGGAACAATTACAGTAGTTGCTTAAGAAGGGATTCATCAGACCCAGTGTATCACCTTGGGGCGCTCCGGTATTATTTGAGAAGAAAAAGGATGGCTCGATGCGTATGTGTATTGACTACCGGTAGTTGAATAAGGTGACATTGAAGAACAGGTACCCATTGCCTCGCATTGATGATCTATTTGACCAGTTACGGGGTGCTAGAGTGTTCTCCAAGATTTATGTACGTTCGGGTTATCATCAGCTGAAGATTCGGGAACCGGATATCCCGAAGACTGCCTTCAGGACCAGATATGGCCACTATGAGTTCCTTGTTATGTCATTCGGGCTGACCAACGCCCCAGCAGCCTTCATGCACTTGATGCACAACATATTTCGGACTTATCTTGATACTTTTGTCATTGTGTTAATTGATGACATTTGAGGAGCACTTGAGGACCGTGCTTCGAACATTGAGGGAGAAGAAGTTATATGCCAAGTTTCTAAGTGTGAATTTTTTCTTGATTCTGTGGCATTCCTAGGCCACGTGGTGTCTTTGGATGGGATCAAAGTAGACCTGAAGAAGGTTGAGGCAGTTCAGAGTTGGCCCAGACTGTCTTTAGCTACTGATATCCGCAGTTTCCTCAGTTTGGCTGGGTATTATCACCGTTTTATGGAGGGATTTTCATCCATTTCAGCGCCTATGACCAGACTGACCCTGAAAGGTGCACCTTTTATATGGACTGAGGAGTTTGAGGAGAGATTTCAGAAGCTCAAGACAGCCCTCACTACATCTCCTGTGTCGGTTTTGCCTACCGGTTCCGGATCCTATACAGTTTATTGTGATGCCTCGAGGATTGGCTTTGGAGCGGTGTTGATGCAGGACGGTAGGGTGATTGCCTACGCGTCCAGGAAGTTGAAGGTTCATGAGAAGAACTACCCTGTTCATGATCTCGAGTTGGCAGTGATTATTCACGCCCTGAAGATATGGCGTCATTATTTATATGGTGTTCCCTGTGAGATATTTCCGGATCACCGAAGTTTGCAGCACATATTCAGGCAGAAGGATCTAAATTTGCGCCAGCGTAGGTGGTTAGAGGTGCTAAAAGACTATGACATCACTATATTATATCACCCGGGGAAGGCTAATATGGTGGTCGACGCCATGAGTCACCGGGCGGAGAGTTTCAGGAGTTTAGCATACATTCATGCAGCTGAGAGGCCTCTAGCTTTAAATGTTCAGTCCTTAGCCAGTCAGTTCGTGAGATTGGATCTTTTTGAGCTTTGCCGGGTATTAGCTTGTGTGGTTTCTTGATCTTCCCTCCATGATTGTATCAGAGAGCGCCAGTATGATGATCTCCACCTTTTTGTTCTCCAGGATAGAGTCTGGCGAGGTGATGCTAGAGATGTGACTATAGGAGAGGATGGGGTGATGAGGATGCAGGGCCGTATCTGTGTGCCCAACCTAGATGGGCTTCGGGAGTTGATTCTTGAGTAGATCCATAGTTCCCGGTATTCCATCCATCCGGGTACCACGAAGATGTACCAGGATCTGAGACAACATTATTGGTGGCGAAGAATGAAGAAGGATATAGCAGAGTTTGTAGCCAAGTGTCTCAACTGTGAGCAGGTCAAATGTGAGCATTTGAGACCGGGAGGGTTACTTCAGCAGATTGAGCTTCCAGAGTGGAAGTGGGACCGGGTCACCATGGACTTTGTAGTTGTACTTCCTCGGACTTTGAGGAAGCATGATGCTATTTGGGTGATTGTGGATCGGCTGACCAAATCAGCCCATTTCATTCCGGCACTAACTACATATTCATCGGAGAGGTTGGCTGAGATTGATATCAGAGAGATTGTTCGCCTCCACGGTACTCTAGTATCTACCATTTCAGAAAGAGGTACACAGTTCACTTCATGGTTCTGGAGAGCCGTTCAGCAGGAGTTAGGCACCAGGGTAGAGTTGAGCACAACTTTCACCCTCAGACGAACGGGCAGTCTGAGCGCACGATTCAGATCCTCGAGGATATGCTTCGTGCCTGTGATAGATTTTGGAGGGTCATGGGATCTATTCTTGCCCCTTGCAGAGTTTTCCTACATCAACAGTTTTCAGTCGAGCAATCAGATGGCGTCATATGAGGCCTTGTGTGGTAGGCGGTGCAGGTCTCCCGTGGGATGGTTTGGACCAGGTGAGGCCCGATTGCTGGGTACAGACTTGGTTCAGGATAACCTGGACAAGGTGAAGGTGATTCAGGAGAGACATCGCGCAGCTCATTCCAGGCACAAGAGCTATGCGGATCAGAAGGTTCAGGACTTAGCATTTATGGCGGGTGATCGGGTTTTGTTTTGGGTATCGCCTATGAAGGCCGTCATGAGGTTCGGGAAGAAGGGCAAGCTGAGTTCGATATTTATTGGCCATTTTGAGGTGTTGCGACGTGTTGGGGAGGTTGTTTATGAGCTAGCCCTGCCTCCAAGCCTAGTAGGGGTTCACCCGGTGTTCCACGTCTCCATGCTCCGGAAGTATCACGGTGACCCGACTCATGTATTGGATTTCAGCTCAGTCTAATTGGACAAAGATCTATCATATGTTGAGGAGCCTGTAGCAATATTAGACAGGCAGGTCAGAAAGCTCAGGTCAAAGGATATTGCGTCAGTAAAGGTTCAGTGGAGGGGTCAGCTAGTCGAGGAGGCGACTTGGGAGATCGAGAAGGATATGCGGAGTCAGTACCCTCGTCTTTTCCCAGCTTCAGGTATGTTTCTATGCATGTTCGAGGACGAACAATTTTCTTAAGAGGGGGAGGATGTAACGACCTGGCCGGTCGTTATAAGAATTAATGCCCCGATCCCCTATTTACCGTTTCTCCCATGTCTTATTATGTTATTGGAACCTTTCGGTGCATTGAGTGATGAAATCCGGGGTGATTCTGGACACATAGTCCATAAATGTGGATCTTAGCTTTAGAAATCTAGCCGTAGCTAGAGTTGTGTGAAGACAGATTCGAAATGGGATTCCGTCGACTCCGTTAGCTCTGTTGGGTGATTTTGGGGTTAGGAGCGTAGTCGAAATGTGTTTTCGAGGCCGGTTGTGGATTTAGGCTTGAATTGGCGAAAGTTAGATTTTCGGCGAATTCGGCCGATAAATGAGATTTTGATATTGGACTCGGAATGGATTTTCGGGAGCGACAACAGGTCCTTAATGTCGTTTATGACC